>PRKT01000669.1:165685-245951 GCA_003671525.1 Saccostrea glomerata
CCCAGGGCCATGAATTTCACAATTTTGGTAGAGGACTCATTGCTGATTACAATCATGCAAACAGTTTGACTGCTTGATGTCCAGGAGTAAAGAAGAAGATTTTTAAAGATTGCACTAATTTTAGTGGTTTTGGCCCCACCCCACAGGCCCCAGGGGGGCAGGGATCATGAAATTCACAATTTTTGTTCCCCTTCACCCATAGATGCTTTATGCCAAATTTGGTTGAAATTGGTTCAGTGGTTGTAGAGAAGAAGCTGAAAATGTTCAAATGTTAACGCACAACGCACGACGCACGACGACGGACGAAAACAGATAGCAATAGGTCACCTGAGTTTACTCAGGTGACCTAAAAATTTCAACTGCAAGAATGTAGAAAAAAAAATTTAATCAGCATTTTGAAATCAAATAGATGTGACCTTGCATCCCACAGTAATTTACATCTGTCTAACCGTGTTTTCTTCATTGGAACATCAGAGATGTGCATTTATTTTTGATGACCAAAATCAAAATTCGACGTCTGCCGTTACTTTATTGAAGTAATCGTTTAGGACTCTAAAAGCCTTAACATTAATTCTTTCCATTACTGGATTGAAGTAGGGGGTACTTCATGATTATCTACGTTTGTGTTGGTATTACACTAGGAGGGCATCTCCAGGTAGGGCATGGGGTTGTCAGCAGCTTGAAGTCTTGTGGAGGATGTTCAAAAAAATCCAGGAGTCTGCTTAGCTTATTGTTGGTCTCCACATGGGTCTGCTGAATAAGGTAAAACTTTCCAAACAACCAACAACAACTGAGATTTAAACTGAACATGTTTTTTATATATATATATAAATATAATTTTGTTTAAACTTGCCAATTGCTGAATGTATATCCTTCCTGGTGAGATCCCAAATTAAACACATTATCAGTTCATAAAAATCGGCTAATTATAGTCTATTTCTTTTGATTTTTTTCGTTAGTTTTCTTGAATAACTAATCCTTTCTGTAATTGCGTCTTCAAAGGATTCGTCCTCGAGCTCAATCTTGTCTTGTCCTATCGTCAGACACCTGGTGTTCACATGATATTAAACAAAATTAAATTGATACAAATGGCTACTTTCTGGCCGATAGAGCCGACGTTGCCTTGCTCTAGTGTCATATTGATCTAAAATTCGTTCGAAACTTTTTAAACTTCCACAGGCCTATTTATTGAAAAGTCTCCTCTATAATTCAAAGAATCCCTGAGATTCTGAGGTTGTGTAACATGTTTTGTAGCAAATCTAGGTATCTTCATTATACTCCCGCCTGTGTCTAATATGATGATGATGTATGACTCTTTATTATTCGTCCACAATTTTCTTCCTCGGTTCATAGACGCCTTTTTAAAAAAAATTGTACAGGAAGTTTTGTAAATATGGTAAGCCATTCATCTTTAGAATTTCCTTTTCTTTATCGTTGTGTGATGCTTTACATTCCACTTAAGAGCTCATGCATTGATCATTGTTCTATAAATTATACAGGATGTATTCTTATATGTAGGAGCACGTGGTCTTCCTAAAACATCCAATTTCTCATGGTTCAGCGCAGGTCTTATATCATCCTTTTTGGATCTCGAATTCCTTGACACCTGGAATTATACATGTACAACTTGGTTCCGGTTTCCTGATGTTTTTCTATTCCGAGTAACTACACTATAATACATTTTGTTATACCTGCTGTTAGCCAGCAGAAGCATGTACACAGACAACTTACCCACATATGATCCGCATATGATTCTCATATGATTGCTTTCATATGAGAATCATAAGAAAGAGCATCATATATGGGTCATATGAAGCAAATCATATAATTTACATATGATCCACAAATGTGAATTATATGAAAATAACGAGGCCGAGTCTAATTTTTTCTGCCATAGGGATTTTGATAATTTTTTTGATAATTAATTTTTACTGTTATGTTTATTGTTTTCTGATTAAAAAATAAATCGAATGTTTACCACCCCGATTTCTTAGTGGGTCATCTGAAATGTTGTCAAACTTTACTATTGGACAAATTTTTATATTTCTTCAATATTTTTTGTACTTCTGCCCAAGGGATTTCTTTTTCAATCAAGTAAATGAAAGTAAATGTTAAAAGTCACGAAATTGTGAAATTTCAAAAAAGTTCACCATCTAGATTGGTAGTAATTACTAAGTTTATTTTTTCGAAGCCAAATACCTCTAAAGTAGCCATATTACGGTATAAATACATATCTTTACTGATGAATTATCGCTGCATACAATTTTTTCGGCTTAAATAGGAATTTTTAGATTGCTGTATGTTTCTTGGGAAGTTATGTCATCAATTTTGAGTATAATATCCATGGACGTCTTGAACATACAAGCGAGTCATACTCATTCTTCAGCGTCATGCATTGCTTACAAAATCCGAAAATGGTGACGTTGTTAGAGCCATTTTAACGTTCTTTTTCAAAAAATTATCGTAAAATCACATTATCAGATCAGCTGGAGTTACAAATGTTAATTTTGTATTAAAATTTAAAATAATTTTCAAAGGTGTACTGTCACACAAATGACTGCAAGAAATTAAAATGCTGCGCAAATTGATGCGCACTCGAATTAGACTCGGCCTCGTTAAATGTGTTTCAAGCCATTTACATATGAGATTATATGAAAAGGGCATATGTAAATCATATGAAACAGTTGTGTGTGTTCTCTTTCAATATTTTTCACATTCTTGTACACATTTAAAAATCAGATATTTCTTCTTTAGATGAAAATCCATTATATTACAATGATCTATCTTCATTGGTTAAATATTAAAATATCTTATAATGCCTACACAACTTTTTTGATAAAACTATTTCATCAAGAGAAATAACTTATTTATCCAGTCAAAGTTGATGTATGTTTTGTTTTATTGGGATTCGCTGGAGAACCCAAAAATGTTCGAATATGTATTAACACCTTGATTCATATATACAAGTGGTCAATATGGAAAACAAGAACCAGCATTAAGTATGAAAATAAAAAAAATATTACAAATTCAGCAACCTTGAGTGATTTTAAGAAAGAATTGAACATTAGATATGCTCACAGACTTTCATTAACTGTTACCTATTTTCTTAAGTACAGATTTATATAATAATACATGTACAATGATGCTTTCATAGTTATATATTTACATTTTATTGTCACATTTTCACCAAAACTGATTACATATTCATATATACTTATATTATTTGATTTATAATATGTATTAGATGTAAAATTACGTGTGCTTTTGTATTTAAATAATAAAGCACCCTGCGTAGTGCTGTAGGGATTATCATTTATTGTTATAGAGGGAGCTTAGTCAGGGCCCCATCCTTGGCAGCTGCCCTACTTTTCAGCTGGTGCCTGTTATAGGTCTGGGAAATAAATGATGAAAAAAAGAAATAACTTATTTTTCAAAGTGTACATTCTAAACAAGAAAATATACAGACAATTAAGTCAGTAGCATTTATCGATACATGTATTTAACATATTCAAAAAAATGAGTACAAATTATAACATTTCAGCAAATTGATTAAGTAGTTATACATGTACTAAAAATAACATAATTAGTTCATGTACTTGTATAAAAATACCATATAACATGAAAGTGTCCACAGCAAAACTGAAATATCAGCATTTACATTTGTCATGTATTCTCTTTTGTAGATTTATGAAAAATCAAGTTATTTGATATTTCAGCATACAAATAAGAATGGGAAATCTTTACAGGTCAAATTCAGACAAGATTATGTACATCCTCCCCATTTCATAATTATTCCATATACCGGGTATTTTCTTGTTCTTTTTTTTCTGTATCTTTCAAAATTTTCAATTGTCCTCCCTCTGATCTGACCATTTTGGAAATCTCTTTGAGCTGTACAGAAAAATGCAAATCCACCAGTTCTCCTCTTCCTGAACAATTTCTTTGGGCACAGAAAGGAGACTACAAAAATTCCAAAAGTAAAAATAAAATAATTCTTAAATTACAAAATCAATTCTTCAAGTTATTAAAGTTTCTTAATTATCATCAGCAAATAAATGTATGCCAAATTCACTGACACAGATACGATACGAGATAAAACTAATATTATATACTTGTCAAAATTTCTAAGTCCCCACTTTTATTATTTAAAGTATTTAAAAACCTTAACATTAATGAAATAGTTGTTCACCATTTTGACTTAATTTTTCAATGTTTGCCTGTAATGGCTAAAGAAAATTGGAATCGAATGTGTAATTACTCATCCATGACCGTTTTTGTTAAAAAGCATGAAGTGCGAGTTTCATATGTTTTCGAGTGTATCTTTCATTTATTTAAATTTCCACGTGTTCTCCATCTTTAGTTGTTTGGGAAAAACAGAAAAAAGCTTGTTTGAAATGCCGTGTATGTTCGAACGACAATGTGCAAGTGAAGTTGACATGGTCCAAGCTGATGGTAGTAAAGGAGAGTTGTATTTCCTTCCTTTGTATTTGTTTATTTTATTCAAAACCGTTAAAAATACCGTCAGGAAGATGTACAAAGCTTACTTGTATCCCTTATAATCATTAAAAATTGGTAGATTTTCAACAAATACCACTAAACCATCCTAGGGTTTAACCGGAAATTCACTGAAACCGGAACCGGAAGTGCCCATGGTCAAGGCGTATACACGTACTGCAAAGACACATCAACAGGACTACTACATAAGAATTACTAACTTTTGTGGAAGGAACCTATCTGCATGTGCAATTGCTGTGCACTCATTAAAGATTAATTGAAGTGTCATGATTATCCAAATTATTAGAAACAAACTGAAAGAGTGGGGAATGTTTGTAAGGAGACCTTATGTACTGTAGGGTTAATATTGTCGGGTACAAACAATTTCGGTAAGCTTCAATGTCATCGACATCTCAACTCTATAGAACATGAATGGGACAAGATGGACCAGAGAATGAGCGCTTTGCCAGCAGTAGAATCTAGTGGAAATATAGAGGACGACCTAGTCAATACATGGAATAACCGTCAATAAAGATTTTTCTTTAATTGTGTGAACTCCTTGAGAAGCAATTGTCTTGATCTTAATTAGTTGGAATGGAGGATAATAACAGTATTGAACGTTGTGAATTTTTAGTTCTAGGGTGCCTTCACTTTTCTGCATTTTGTGTTTAAGTCCTTCAATAAAATTAGATTAAGTGGAAAAAAATTGTTTTGCTACTTTTTATCCTGTAACAGTATCAATTTATGTAGTCTTGGTTATTTAATATAAAAGCAGTGTAAAACAAAAACTTACGTGGGGACTTAGAAATTTTGATTAGTATATATGTTATACTAGGTGTTTTGTGGAATCCTATGGTGTGATCTGCAAGATAATAACACTGTTTGAAGATATACTTCATAATCAATTCATAAAAAGTTTTCTTTTGACAATTGTCAATTGTCACTGTATTGTATTGCTATATCTTGTTTGTTGTAAAGCACTCTTGAACAAAAACATACTTTGCGATTCAAATGATATCCATTTTTATGATTTAAATTTATGTTCTTATTACATCTATTAGAACTGTTTAATAAAGGCTAAATAAATCAAACACCATGGACTGTGTAAAATTTTGACAATACCGAACATGAATATATACATGTATGTGACTTCACTTCTGCATATACTTGACTCCATTTAAAGCGATTCTGTGGTCTAGTGGTATGTCTCCCGCTTAACATGTAAGAGGACTCGGGATCGAATCTCGGACGATCCCCCCTTTTTTTTAAAAACTTTTCTTTTTTTAAATGATAGTATTCAGCATGTGAAAAAAAAATGTATGAGGTTATGAAATCATCATTACAGTGTGATAAATATTCCATATATAAAAAGAATATTCTATACACATAATAAAGAATAAGCAATCAAATCTTTATACGCATATTGACATACATGTACATGTATTTTATTTGCTACAGTATACATGTATACATTTTATAATTCTACAAATTCAGTCAGGTGGATCCGACTTTTTCCCTAAGCGGGGACAGGAATTCTCTGAATTAGCTTGTTTCTTCGTGTCAAACTTTCAGATCTAAAAGACATTCACTTGATCTTGGTAGGTTTTATTGTTTTTTGATGACGTCACTTCCGGTCGTGAGATACGGACAATTTTCTGATTTTCAGAGGGTCGGCTTTTACATGGGTGGGGATATGGGTTTTATATTTCACAGGTGTATTCCTTGAGACCAGACCTTTCTTAGGTACCACTTAATTTGACCTTTTCATCTTGACCTTGGGGTTTGACCAACCTTTAAAATGTTTAACCTTTGCCTACACTTTTGAACTGTTTAAATGTACTTGGACACAGATTTGAAGTTATTATTTTCTCTATAATATGTATATTTTGTATATTTTAATAGCATTTCACACAAAAATTAATTAAAAATCTTACTTCGTTTAAAAGATATTGAAATTTCAAATTTTTCGGCGGGTTTGATTGACATATCCTTGCACTCTCACAAATTTAATTTTATTCTTAATCCTTAGGAAAAGTGGCAATCTCGTTTTGTATAAACGAAAAATATTAATACTATAATCCAGAAAATTCAGAGTAGACACGTTCGAAAGCAAAACAAACACACAATATATTGTCAGTCCGTGCAGTTGTGGTAAGCAGACTGTGACGATTGAACGCACCCGGTGAATTCTAAATATAAACAATAACAGAACTCGAGCCCTGTTTACACAAACTGTGTACATAACACGAGTGTGCTCGAATTGCTAAACTCTTTACGCATCTCTTAGTTCGGAATGATGATACTTGTGAAGGTGTTTTGCTTTCTAACATTTTTACTCTGAATAAAATTATTTTTCTTGATAAAAGATTTAATATTTCTCATTAAAACACATCAAAACTGTCACTTTTCCTAAGGATTAAGAATAAAGTTAAAATTTGTGAAAGTGCAAGGATGTGTCAATCAAACCCGCCAAAAAATTTAAAGTTTTAATAACTTTTAAATGAAATAAGATTTTTAATTAATTTTTGTGTGAATTGCTATTAAAATATTTAATTCGTGATATTATACAGAAAAAATGAGAAAATATTAACTTCAAATCTTTGTCCAAGTACCTTTAAACTAGGGATTTTATATTTCACAGGTGTATTCCTTTTGACAAGATCTTCCATCCAGTACGAACAATTTTGACCTTGACCTTTTGAGTTTGTGTGCATTTCAGAAAAATTAACCTTGGCCATATGCGGGCATTAGTGTTCACAAATACATATCGTTATTGATAAACACTGTATTTGAATGATAAACGTATTTCATTAAATGAACGTTAAATTACCTCATCATAAAACGGCACTTCAAGCGTTGTTCTAAGGCCTGCAATGGAACCAATTTCATCAAAAGCAGTCTCAAGAATGTTGTTTCGATCAACAATTATGAAGTTGATTGCACCTTCAAGACTTTGTGATGTATCTACTATTTCAAGTTTTTCTCCTGTTACAATAACACTTTGTAAATATAGAAGCATTTGAACAGGATCTTGAATGTTATGATTTAAGCAATATTCTATTGCTGTTGCAATAACTGCCTCAATAATCTGATCTTCTTGCCTCTTTTCCTCTGAAGCAGACTCGGGACTTAGAAACACCGGTTCATGTACATCCGCACATACAGTCGCTTCAACAGATGTGATGCAACTTGCGGAAGAGGTAACGTCCAAGGAATTTGTTGTACTTTGCTGTAATGCCTAGAAGGCTTGTAGGGGTTTGCTACTAACAATTTGAGACTGGTCATATCGTCCATATACATCTTTGTATATTCCTGATGTAATAACTTGTGTACAATTCTTCCCAACTAACCAAACATTAAAACTCTGTCCTAAATTAATAATTTACCATTTGATATAAAATCAAATAATCTTGATAGTTCAATGATTCAAGTCACAAACTGTTTGTCTCTGTCTATATCACACCCATGTATACAGAGTTGACAATCAGCTGATTTTTTAAAAATCATAACACAGATGTTGTATTTTCTGCTTTAATATATAAAAACAACAACAGCAACAGTTATAAACAAAGTACACTGTGAATACAATTATAATGTCCGTTAATTTTTCACTTTTTTCTGCAATTTTAGCTTTTCTTCTTCTTGGGCGGCTCGACAGAGGAGACTTGGGTGGAAGGTTGAACTCTCCTCTAGTTTATTTACATGGACTACAGTTGGTGGTTTGCTTTCCTTAGTTTCACTGCTTCCACTATTTTACTTAATTTCTAAGTCACCAGATAATGTCATGTATCAAATATACCATCAAAAGATGCAGGAAACGTACCTTCTTTAGACCTGAATCATGATTTAATCCAATAACGAACACACACAAAAATATTCCATCAAAATGTACACGTTGACAAACACATTCTTACTAGGTTACATCCGGGCTTTAAGGTGCTTTCTTCAACGTCCGTGATTAGTCAATAAATAGGTCGAGCAGGCGGATATTAGTGTCTTTTGTTCGATTCCCAGATAGCCTACCGATGGCATCTCACGGCTTTTCCGGTGTTTAATTTATTTCATGGCTTTCAAATTGTATGACGGTTCAGGAGTTTGGCAGATAACTAGTGGCCGGGGTGAATCCGTCACCAGGTGCAGCCAAAGCGGACAAACGGAGAGGCAGGAGAGTCAGTCCCTACTCTCCACCCCTAGCCAAAGGGCCCCCACCACTGCCACCAGCAAGCCCATCTTCACAACCATCCCTCGATGACAGACTAAATATCAAGTTTGGTATTTCGCCTCCAGCCTCTCCCGGACGGGGACCCTTCATTACACCGCCACCATCACCACCCCCTCCACCGACGATGTCTCCGCCCCCACCACCACCATCACCGGCCAGGAACCCGTTCCCCCGTCAACTATCATTAATGATGCTGTGGGGACGGAGACCATTCAGCGATGCAACGTTTGCTGGTACGAGTATGTGACTACGTATTACCTCTTATAACATCTGTCAACTATGCAGAAATTGACCAGCTTGTGGAAGATAAATACAAGAGGCCCAGGGGCCACAGCGCTCACCTGAGCACATCGGGCTTGAATTTACTCCCGCCCCCCCTCCAGGCATTCATCATTTGAACAAACTAGAATCTACACTACCTGAGGATGATTCCATATAAATATCACTAATCATAGCTTTGAAGTACTTAAAAAGAAGATTTTAAAAGATTTCCTTATATATCCCTATGTAAAACTTGGGTCGGCCATTTTGGCCCCACCCTAGCCCCGGGAGCAAGATTTGAATAAACTTGAATCTACACTACCTGAGGATGATTCCACATGAGTTTCATCTTTCCTGGCCCAGTGGTTCTGGAGAAGAAGATTTTTAAAGATTTTTCCTATATATTCGTATGCAAAACTAGGGTCGGCCATTTTGGCCCCAACCTTGCCCCGGGGGTCATATTTTGAATCTACACTACCTGAGGATGATTCCACATGAGTTTCATCTTTCTTGGCCCAGTGGTTCTTGAGAAGAAGATTTTTAAAGATTTTTCCTATATATTCCTATGTAAAACTTTGGTCGGCCATTTTGGCCCTACCTTTGCCCCGAGGGGTCATGATTTGAAAAAACTTTAATCTACACTACCTGAGGATGATTCCACATGAGTTTCATCTTTCCTGGCCCAGTGGTTCTGGAGAAGAAGATTTTTAAAGATTTTTCCTATATATTCCTATGTAAAACTTGGGTCGGCCATTTTTGCCCCACCCTTGCCCCGGGGGTCATGATTTGAACAAACTTGAATCTACACTACCTGAGGATGATTCCACATGAGTTTCATCTAGTTTGTTCAAATGATGAACGCCTGGAGGGGGGAGTAAATTCAAGCCCGATGTGCTCAGGTGAGCGCTGTGGCCCCTGGGCCTCTTGTTTTCTTTTTTTATTTAATTTTTTTTTTTTTTTAAATATAGGATTTTTATTTTTATGATGAATTCATTTTGAATTTCAATGTTTTAAAATCCAGTGAACTATAAAATGTTATTTATTTTTAATTGTAGATGCATCAGGATGTTAGTTGATCAAGGGATGTCCTCTCCGATTTGTCGGTTCAGAGGATCAAGCCTCCCACCCACAAGAAGAAGAATAGGAAGAGGAACTGAGTGAGTGCCAGTAACAGCAGGCCAAGTCTGGGGCCAATACCATCAGGACCAGTCTTAAACCCACGGACCTTTTAAGGGTCACCCATATATTAAGAAGTAAACGATAAAAAAGTTAGTCATTACGTCTTTCATAAAGTTTGATTGTTAAATTACCATTTACGTCTTTTTCAAGTAAAATATCCAAATATGAAAAAATGTGTCCTACTCTGTGGTACCTTTTATCTTAAGCTCACCAGGATATATGATATGGACACAAGAATGGAAATTATTTCAAATTACCATTTATATTCAATTTATATTTTAAGCTGTAAAATATTTTTGTAGATGTATTTGTTTGTATGACAAATTCAATAAGTTTAATTTATAAAAATAAATACAAAATATTAACAAAAAATTTATTTGAATGCCTATTTTCTTATAATTCTAAAATACAAGTAAATTTTAATTACCTCATAAGTCATTAACGGCGTTGATGAATAACACGCTTGGTTATTAAAATCATTCGTTGGTTGAATGAATTGGTGGTGTAGACTGCATCTGGAGCAAGTGTCTGTTCAAAGGGTTAGGAGGGCATACAGATTTGAACCTCCCGCCTTTTGAAGCCATTTGAGACAATAGGTATGTCTCCGACCTAAATTTATAAAATTTATTACTTATTAACACGTGTGAGAGAGAGAAGAAAGAAAGAGTAATTTACTTACACTCTTCACTCACACCGGCGTGAAATCCTGGTGTCATTATAATGGCAGACGCCTCTGCCAAGGTTTAGACCTTAGGCTTAAAAAAAGTCATATCTTAGAGTCTGCTCTACCTCGTCCATGACAAAGAATGTCTCCATGATCTAATAAAAACAAATGTGAAATGGGTAAAAATCATCCTGAATTTATTGTTTATTATTTCGTTACCGTCGTTGTTAATCTAAGTTTTATAAAAATATATAGTTATTTTCAAAATAAATCCGTGAGCAAGGCATGCAAAATGACTATACCTTTCAATTTTTAAAAGTCACATTCATTTTGTGAATTTAGTATTCAGAATTAAAATCTTATTGAAAGATAACAACTTATGACAAGCAAAAGTTTTTGGCAGAAACAACTCCCACCCCCAAGAAAAAGGATAAATGGTTATAAAAAATGACTTAGCTTAAGAAAAAGTATATCTGTAAAAAATATGGTTTGTGGTTTTTATCATCTGGAACAATATTGACTTAAGGTATTTCCATCTTCGTATGATGTCATAGCTTTTTGGAGAAAACTTAATTTAAATTTATACCTAATAGAACAACATCTTTTGTAAGAATGCTTTCCAATATGTGTGATAATAAATATTGTTACATCATTTAAATGATGTATACTTTATTTTTATTAATTAATCAATCTTTAAAAATGTTGACAAAGGCAATAACTCCTAAGGTATCTTCATTCTTAAATATATACATTTGTGGTATCTCTCTAATATATAAACATACAGAGAGAAAATATCTTCAATTCTGTATGAAGTTTGTCGGAGGTCAGAGGTAAATACGTGACCTAATCACACGGTGCAATAATATCTACGGTACATAAATTATAAAATGACCTAAAATAATACGAAAGAGTTATGTCTCTTTGAGTACACACTGATGTACAAAGAGAATCGTTATGTTTCCAATCAAATATTGATCTCAAAAGAACTTTTGCAATATTGTATTATAAGATTTTTTTTATTAAAAAATATTGATTTTTATTTTAAGATTCTTTATTTTAAGGGTTTGAAAAGCCCTCCGTTTTTGTTGAACGACAAAAATAAGGTCTAGTTATTATTAGTATACTTAGCAATTCTTTTGCTCAGATTTTCAGGAGTACCTTTAAAAGTGGGTATTTTATTTTATAATTTTTGAACAGCTTATATAAAAATGTCCTGTCTGTTATGTTTTATACTTCCGGTCTTGTCACTTCCGGGTTCTACAAAGGGAAAACTGAAATTTCTAATGAAGCCAAAAACATTTTTAATTTCAATGTCTAGACTCCCAAATTTAAGATATGAATTCTAGAGACCTAATCCTATGAAAAAGTGCGCGTATGTGATTTTTGACCACAAATACTTTTCGAGATATAAGACGTCAAACATTGAAGAAGGGGGGAGGAAATTTTTGAAAGTCAAAATAACGTTACAAAAATTATGTTGAGGATAAAAAATTAGTAGAACATATCCTGTAAGTTTCATATCAATCAGACCTGAACTTACGGTTTTATGGGTCTTTTAATTTTTATGTTTAAATGAAATCAGTTATGTAACAGTATCTCTAAAAGTAATTAAGATTTTCTTGTAATGTTTTGTATACAGAATGACTCTGATACTGTTCCGACTTCATTAGATTATGAAATCAAAATTTGGGAAAATAAGGGATTTCTAGGGGTCAACATTTGAAACAGACCTTTGCCTGTCCTGTAACTTTTTTATTTCTCAATGAATTTTCAAAACGTTTTTGGATTTGAGTTCAGCGTAAAGAGAACAATTTAAAAAATATGGTCCGTGGGGTCACCTGTTTGGAGTCCAATATGCTCTCTACGTTTTGATTTTGGTATGCACATGAAAAGTACTTCCGGTTTTATGAGTGCCTTAAAATTGCCTATGGAGATTTCTATGTTAAATTCGAAATCATGATTGTTCCATTATCTCAAAAGGTAGGCAAGCAATTCTCTTGAAATTTCATATGAATATTGACTCCAGCATTGTCTCCAGGTGGTAAGATCATGAAAATAAAAATCGCTAAAATAGAAAGGATTTAAGGGGTCAGTACAGAAAACGGCTTTTTCTCTGTAACATTTTTAATTCTCAACCAATCTTCAAAATAATTTTGGTATTACAACAAGCATAAAGATTAGAGTTTAAAAATTAAGGGCCGTGGGGTCACTTTTTGACCTCTTATAGGAGTTTTAGTGGATTGAAAAACAGTACATTTTCGTATGTGTTTCAAAACCACGAAAGAGTTATATATGTCTCTTTGTGTAGACACTGATGTACAAATAGAATTGAAATTGAATCCATCCATCCCTTTCTGGCGACCGAAATTCCTCCAACTTTTTATCATCAAACGTTGGACGTGTTTCTTGTGTCTTTTCAGTATCGATTATCAATTTTCACGAATAAAAATATACCCAGACAACAATTTGTTCACTATTACTGATCACAAGTAGCATTTCACAAAATATTCCCTTCGAAATAGATCCCTTAGCCTAATAAATTCGAAGCGTAACCGCCATGCAAGCCGATTTACACCTTGCGTCATTTTCAAAATCTACGACGGACGGTTAGTGCAATAATTTAAATTCGAAAATATTTAATTGTCTGTCTCAAATGTATATATAAGTAATAAATAACAAGTTTATAAACTTCAATGGGAATTGAAGTGGGTCGGTACGTGATCAAATCTTCTGAGAAGGCCTTCGGCCTTCACAGGATTTGATCACGTGACCGACCCACTTCAATTCCCATTGAAGTTTATAAACTTGTTATTTATTTCTTAATTATAGTTTTCCTGATACTAGTATTTAAATTCAAAAGTAATGGTCCACTGTTACTACACATCTGAGTTCATCTTCATGGCCAGCAGTTGAAATCAGGGAGACCTTTAGTTCAATGTTCCCTGTGTCATGAAATAGATAACTATTATAATTTGCTATATAGTAACCTATTGTTTTAGTCAACATTTCTAAAGCTAACCGTATCTTCAACTACAAGATATTCACTTTCTTAACAAAGTCCTTACTCTGTCAATTACTTTCTTTTGGTACTCTGATCCTAATTTATTTTGCATATTAACCAAGAAAAGACCTCCCTCCTCTGATTCTTTTAGATGACTAATCACTGCCAGTTTTGTAATGCTTTTGTTACGTCCAATCCGCTCAGCAGGACTACTAGAGTTCTCATCTCAATTTCACTAAAGGTTCTCCTTCAATGTGGCTACAATACATTTAAAATCAACTAAGGTTTGTTAATAACAAGAAGTCTCTGTCGAGACTGAAGCTCTATACTGGATTGTACTTATAATAAAGAAAGAGAAAAGTAGCAGTTTGGATATAAAACTTTACAAAAACAATAAATAGAATAATGACAAAAACCAATACACAGAATTATGTACATTAGTGTAGTCTACTTGTGTGCCAAGTTATATTGAAATCAGACCAATCTGTAGGAGAAGTAGCACTTTGAATAATTTCCACCAAATTTATATTTTTAGTAACAACGACAACACCGTTCATCGAAATCAAAAACCGATCAACAGAATTATGTATTTTAGTGTAGTCTACTTGTGTGCCAAGTTATATTGAAATCAGATTAAAACTGTAGGAGGAGTAGCATTTTGAATGATTTTCACAAAAAATTCTATTTTAAGTAACAACGACAACACCGTTCATTGAAATCAAAAACCGATAAACAGAATTATGTATTTTAGTGTAGTCTACTTGTGTGCCAAGTTATATTGAAATCAGATTAAAACTGTAGGAGGAGTAGCATTTTAAATGATTTTCACAAAAATTTCTATTTTTAGTAACAACGGCAACACCGTTCATCAAAATTAAAAACCGATACACAGAATTATGTATCTTAGGGTAGTCTACTTGTGTGCCAAGTTATATTGAAGTCAGTCCAAAACTGTAGGAGAAGTAGCATTTTGAAAAATTATTTACAGACGGACGGACGACGGACACATTCCTATCGCATAAGCTCTTCTCTGACCAGTAGAGCTAAAAACTAAGATAATGAATAATTTAGCAAATGAAAAATTAGAAGTACCCGATAACTTACCCCTGACGGCAACTGAGGAAAACCTTCGGGTGTTTTGTGTCGCGAAACACACTATGTTTAAATATCGTCCGATTGATTTTTTCAAATACATTTTCCTAATTTTAATAGTTTTATGGTAAAGAGTCCTAAGTATTCAATAATCAAAAATTTTTTAATAAGCTACGTCGTCTTCTGTCCCGTCCATGGCGTTGGAGATTCCGTACTTCTTAAATGCTTAATGTTAATCCCTCTAGGTAATTTGGTCCATGCCTCTAAAATCCACTCTCGAATGGTTCCGGCTTTCTTCTCAGACCACTCTTTGTATAGCTGTGTTGCCCGCTGATCCTCATGTCATTCCATTTCCGTCGGAGGCTTGCCTTTATTGATTTATTGATGCTCACGTCTAAGGGTTGGAGAATGCTTTTCATGTCACCGGAAATAATAACTAATGTAATTTACTTCTCTTTAAGGCTCCTGTTGGTCTTTTCTATGTTGTGGCAGCGGAAGACGTCCTTGCTTCCGAGCGTCAGGTCTTTTCCCCCAAACGGTATTCACGCAGTCCAGCGTGAGGTATTCATCTATCCATCCACACATTGGTCCTTACGCTCACACCTCGTGGAAAATTTTCTTTAGGCATGGTCTTCCTCTTGAAGATGTTGAAGATCGGTAGTTTCCCCCATCGGCAGTACAGGCAAGCATCAATGTGAAGCGGTTCTTCTCATTTCCTGATGTCTTAATGTTCAAGGTATTTAATTCTTTGGTGTTGATCGCCGTTGTTTAGGGTATCGAATGTCAGTGGCGTCTGGTCTGCATTTCCGATCTAGGCTAGGGACAAGTCGCGTCTTTTCGCTGCGTTTTAATGAATTTTCATGGTCCTCGACCAGGTGGATATATTTAAAAAAAAAAAAAAAAACAAGAGCTCGAGTAAATAGCCGATTATCGCTGGGCCTATGAAGTCCGGCTTATGCTTCGTTACTTGTAATTTAAAGGTTCCTTTAAAAATTGTCCTTGGCAGAATTTTCACCAAATAGGAATTTACATCGATACTCATGTTAGCATTTCTTCACAAGACATCTATTTTTTACAAGAGCGTGAATGTGCATAAGAGTATGTTTGATTATGTGTGCAACTTTGGATGCAAGCGTGTTTGTATAACTCACATTCGGCCTGACATATCCCTCCTCTCTTAGCTGTCGTTTTTGAATATCTCTGTTCATCTTCCTTTCCTGTTGTATTCCCTGACAAACCCTCATCAGAATGTTCATCAGTGTCAGAATAACAATGGCCTGTGATTGACTCAACTCCTCTTTTTCAGTTTTCTTTCTCCATTTCGATTTCTACTGATTGTTTCTTTTAAAGCTTCAATTTTTTTTTATTTATTTTCATTTTATTTCAAAACATTTTCAAAATTGCATTCTAGAGATTTAACCGCTGTTTTGGTTTTCCATGCAACGGTATCCTGAAAACCGGAAACAACACTTAATGCTCCATTTATTAAGGTTCTTTCAGTAAAGGTATTTCTGATAACATGACTGAATTATGTACATCGCCTTCAGAAATTTCTTGAAAGAATCGATTCTAATCTCAGATCTGTGTCTTCATTAGGAGTTATGTTGCAATTGTCACTACCATTCATGTCCTGACTACTTAAGTCATCTGAAAGAAATAGTCTCCTTGCAGTGTTTTCAAACTCCAAGCATGTTTCCTCTGAGTAATTTTGTGGTACTCGTGCACTCATTTATTTTAGCTGATTGGTAAGTTATAAAGTATCGCCAGTTCCTGGATTAGCATATGAATTTACTCTTACGTCAGAAAATCTAGTTTTGTTGATCTGTTTATAATGGGAAATGCCAGCTATGTTTTACAATTGATTTAAAAATGTGAGTGCATTTAGGTATAATTTTCTCCTTTCACATATAGGTATATTTAAAAAAAAATACACTGACCAGCCAAAGGAGACAATTGTATAGTCCTTCAAACGTTCTACTTTCCCATTTTTCCGTTCGCTCACCGTTCTTTCAGCCTACATTCACCGTTCGCTCTTCGTTCACAGTCTTGCGTTCACCGTTCGCTCTTCGTTCCGTTTACTTTGCGTTGTCATTCGGAACTCCGAAGTGTCTTTTTGATGGTAAGGATTAACACGTAAGGATTTAAACTAATTTAAAATTAAAATAATAATTGAACATCCATGATTATATTAATAAAATCTTGATAATATTGCTGATGTCTACTTCCATTAAAATTACTCATGTTCTATCTTTCTAGGTATCTGATTTAATGATTGGTACAACATAAAGTATTCCGAAGATACTGCAGTTGATACTTATAAACAGAAAATGATCTGGAATCAGGGAGCATGAAAATTAAAGTTTAATAAACTTCCCATTTGTTTCTCCAAGTTACGTACATCAGCTGTAAATTTTGTTATTACTTAAAATTCAATGTATAAATAATGGACCAACAATAAATAAATATTTGTTATTGTGGTGGTTTTCGATACCGGGCATTTTTGCCTATGGGTCGAATCCCACCGGTACCCAACAGAAGCACGTTTTCCGGTGTATGAGAGAAGGGCGCCAGATTTGTCACTGTGTGCATGGTGTGTGCTGTTATTTGCCTGTATTTACCTGTTTTTACATACAATAAACAGTGGTAAGTTTAATCTATCGTTTTCCCTCGATCTCGGCTCTGTAGCGGAGCGGAAACACGATAAATGGCGCTGCGAGCAGGGTGGTAAGTGTTTATGAGTGGGGAAAAATTATTTCTACAGTGACGACAACGTGGATGGCGCCATTTTGAAAAATAATAAAATTGATGTGTATTTGTGCTATGTTCGCGGTGTTCCGCAGATCATTCATGTTGTAATATGCAGGATTGATTGTTGTTTTTCCAATTTTTGGTGCGTATTGAGGTACTATTTTTATCATTATGGAAAAAATGCAAACTGTAGGTGTAGGTAGAGGGGGCCGGAGATATCCGGATGGCCGGTACGTCCAGCCTGGGGGAAATGGCCAAGGTAGCCTGGGAAGTACCTCGGGGAATATCGGTAAGGGTAAGGTCCCTAATACAAGCAAGGTGCATTTTGACCCAAAGATGTTCAGTACACCCCGAGGGGAGGGTGCCCCTGTTTATAATGCCACCCAGTATGAGCAAGTTGATATGTCGCTCACTCAGGAGGGGGATAAGCTTCAGGGTCAAAAAGAGGTACTTTCAATAACTGAACTTGAGAAAAGGCAACAAGTACTTGAGGAAGCAGTTGACAATCTACAGGGTATGGTAGATGGTTAAGGCTATGGTCTGGGTGATCTAAGAACTGAGGTTTCTGGGCAGGTAAATTCTTTAAGGGGTGAAGTGTCGCAAAGGGTAGATTCTCTTAAAAATGATATAGGATCTCTTGAGACGAGTATGACCGTGCAAGTACAGGGGGTAGGTACCCAGCTGGGGGGAATAACCAGAATGTTGAGTGGTCTTTTGGGTCCCAATAAAACTTGTGAAAGTCCGACATCTACTGTCAGTCTCACTGCAAGTCAGCCATTTATTTCCAGTAGCCAGGGGAGTCCTTGGGTTCCTGGACAGGCAGTACATGGGTCTTCTGCATTTAGTGAGGGTGTAGCATTCTCTGGGGGTCCAGGGGGTGTGGGCAGTTCAGTTGGATCTGTCTCCGCAGGGGGGCAGGTTAATGCCAGCTTCTTTCTCTGACGGCCCCCAATGAGCCTACTCTTTTTCGAAAATCAGGGAAACGATCTTTTGCGTGCCAAGGGGGTTGTAATCCTTGACACAGGACACCATTTAACGTCCAATCCGACGGACCTCAAAATTAAAAATGTAAAGCTGTTCAATTAAAATAATTAAAAATGGTTTTCATTAAAATACATTAATTTAGATTTTACAGTAAAAATCAGTTTCTTGCAAATACTTTAATATTGTAAACGGATTAATATTTTAATATATTAATATTACAACCTGAGGATGATTCCCCATAAGTTTCATCTTTCCTTGCACAGTGGTTCTTGAGAAGAAGATTTTTAAATCATGCCACCAAATTTTCATTAATTGCCAATTATCTCCCCTTGAATGAGGGCGTGGCCCTTCATTTGAACAAACTTGAATCCCCTTCACCCAAGGATGCTTTGTGGCAAGTTTGGTTGAAATTGGCCCAGCTGTTCTTGAGAAGAAGTCGAAAATGTGAAAAGTTTACAGACAGACAGACGGACGACGGACAAAATGTGATCAGAAAAGCTCACTTGAGCCTTCGGCTCAGGTGAGCTAAAAAAAGGTATAGGTATTTGAATTTAAATAGTATTTAATGCTTCCTGCCAATTTTTCGCTTATATAAAAAAATCAAGAAAAACACTCGTTAAACAGTAAATTAATATTTATAATATCGTGTTTCCGCTCCGCTACAGAGCCGAGATCGAGGGAAAACGATAGATTAAACTTACCACTGTTTATTGTATGTAAAAACAGGTAAATACAGGCAAATAACAGCACACACCATGCACACAGTGACAAATCTGGCGCCCTTCTCTCATACACCGGAAAACGTGCTTCTGTTGGGTACCGGTGGGATTCGACCCATAGGCAAAAATGCCCGGTATCGAAAACCACCACACTCCTCCCCATTTTGATAATATTACGATTTACATTAAAACCAATTATAATTTCAAATTTAAGCAACATAAACAAACACTCATACTAACATTCATATACGATATATATGATACAAATATCAACACATAGTAATGTTAAGATATCATGAAATAAAACACAATGAACAGTCAATATTCCGAGCGCGAAACAGTTCACTGCATCAAACTGTCCAGCTGCGATTCCTTCGCCATCCTGTGCGTCTGTTTGGCATCCACGGAATTGATTTTTTTAATTCTCCCTCACTGCCTCCTTAGTTGCACTCCAAAGAAGGACTTGAAGTTTTCATGCACTTCATTAGCCAAAAGAGACAGTGGCTTACGTCTGAGCTCTTACTGAACAAAGTAATACTGAAAATTATTTCTTTAATAATCAATCACTTGGCATTTTCTTTTCTCTTTTTTCAATTGAATAATTTCCTAATTGTGTAATTTTGTTTTTCTTTTCAGACACAAACTCAACAGTAATAGTTTTTCCTTTAAATATCAATAGCACCTTACCTACTTTTACTAGACCTACACAGCATGGCTTTCTGTATCTGAGCTTTTTGTCCTTTTTAATCATACCTGTTGTAGCCTTTCCTTTATTCTTTTTAAAACGCTATAAACGCATCAATAATAAGCATAAATTAACTCAAAGCATATGTTTAGCTCATGCAAATGTTTACAGACAAACATCAATTACTTTATTAAATGATCAAAATCCGATCTATCGAAATGAAGATGATCCAAATGAATCTTCAACAGATACTTTTTCATTTCATTCATCCATGTCTTCAAATATATACGAAGAACCGATATCAAGTGCATAGTCGTTTAAATGTTTCAATTGCATAAAACTTTCTATTGTGCACGCTTTTATTACGTCTTTTCTTTGTTTGTGTAGTCACATCTATCGTCCTCGGTGTCACCCTCCCTACCGGCCTTGCATTTATTATGTTCCCCAAACGAAGTTGGGGAACATATTGTTTTTACTCTGTTTCTTATTAGGGTCTTCCGTCTTCAGCGGAAGACCCTTCTATTATTCTTATGTTTCTTTTTCACTTTTCTTATTATTATTATTCTTTTTTTTCTGCACAAATTTTGTGCAGAAGATTTCTCAGAGATGGCTCGTTGGATTTGCTTCAAATTTTCAGGGATGTTGCAGGAGAATCTGAAGTTTATACCGGCTGAAGGATTTTGTGAAAATCACTTCCGGTCTAGAGTTATCGCCCTTTTATCAAAATTCAGAGGATCTCCTTGTCCGTTCATTTTCTCGAAAACGGCTTGAGCTAGAGCGCTGAAATTTTCAGTGATGATAGAGGACATGTCCCCATGTTACTGGGAGTTTGGATAGTTTCCGGAAGTACCTAGTATGGAAGCTCGGTAGGGGTCAAAATTTAGGACACGAATCACGAGTGATTTTTGGAGACATTTTGCATCATATCTTATAAAGTATAAATATTTTGTAAGAACATACTGAACATTATTTGTGCAGAACAACAAGATCTTTCAAATGATATCAAGAAAAAAAACGCTGACTCAACACATTAGGGGCAGAAAGGGGCCGAAAGTCTTTAATCGATAACTCTTTATCAGTTAATATTTTGTAATATAATACTGAAGCAAAAATTTTTATCTCAACAATCTACAACTGTATATTATGATTTTTATGTCGTATATTACATAATTAGGGGCTACAAGGGGCCAGAATGCTAAATCGTTTTACACCTCACAACAATGTAAGTTCGGAAGGCCCCAAAACACCCACACTTTTCATCACCTCTTCTTGCAAAAGCCTTGCATGCACTTCTTATTAAGCGAAAACAACCTGATTCATCAATTTTAGAGAAGTTCTCATCAAAAATTCGTGGGTTTCCATCAAAATTCCCGTTTTCTGCTTCACATAATCCCTTCTGGGCCGCATTCGCCATATGTACCAGGCCATGAACACCACAGAAGAAATTGTTCAGTCAGCTGACTGTTTCTTTTACAACATCATCCAATGCGTGGTAATCTTCCCGTATCAGTGGTAGCAGCTCTTCTCTATAACTTTCTAATTCCTTATTAAACTTTAATTCTGTAGCGGCACGATCACTCATCGTATTTTGGATATTGCAGATAATTTTGTTTCCAACATTCTTCTGGGTTTCCTCGTTGTTGTCAGAAATATCCTGTAAAATTTCTTTGAATGTGTCCAGTGTGTTTTGTGCTGATTTTTGGCCATTTTACGAAGTCCTAATGCAAAATAATTACCTTCTTCATCACGAACAGAAAACCCACCATATTTAATGCAAAGCTTCGATGTCTCATCTGTGTGCAAGGTGGTGTTGATTTTTTCTGACAGTTCTTCTTGTAGTTATTTTTTGGCTAGAAAGAGTCTTTGGTTTCTGTGGCTGGTCCTAAATCAAAATATGAACTTTTGTGTAAAATGTGCTATTACGTTATGTTGGTGCATACATCAAGTCAACAAATCAGGGAAATTTTTTTTTTTTTTAAAAAGTTACAAATTTTATTTGATCGGACATTGTGTTCGAGAAGAGAGTACACACACAAATGAAGTTCTGGAGTGAATGCTTTCTCTTTCTTGTCAAATAGATTGATGACTTTATGGTCAGTAAAATTATGCAGCTGCTCCATGAGAAATTTCATCATCCTTTTCCTTAAGGGTATGCTGAAGCTCATTGACAGTGATTCTAAGTTGGAAATTTTCAGCTTGTAGCTCATTTAGAAGTGCTTGGAAGTCTGCTTTAGATGTGTCATCTGATGTTTCCAGTTTTGTACACTTAGTTTTCTGGTAGTTCTCTCTCCGTTTAGTGCCTTTGACAGCTTGATTTGATGATTTCAGTTTCTCATGTAGCACTCTACTGTAAAATCACATGTTTTCGTGGGGTCAAATTTTCGTGGTTTGAGGAAAAAATGTTGGTTCGTGGGGATTTGATTTCGTGGATGAAGAACTTTTTAGTAGATGTGCATATGAAAATTTATATTTCGTGGTGGACATAAATTCGTGGGACTCTTCATACCACGAAAACAACGAAAATTAATCCCCCACAAAAATTAGTGATTTCACAGTATTTTGCTTTATTACATCTTCTGATTTTATGTTGAGTGTCTGTATGTGAGATATTGTTTCAGTCAACTCAGACTTAAGTGCTATTTTCTCCTTAGTCAGATTCTGGTTTTCCATGAACACTGAGTTTGAAATGGACATTGCAGTAGAAAAGGCATCACCGCTAGAACTGATCAGATATGTAGCTTCGGGCATTTTGGGAGTCACTGTATTTGATACTTTAGGTGTAGCAAATTCTGTTCCTAGGAACTCTGTAAGCTTTCTGCTACCATCAGATTTAGTTTTTTCTGAATTTTTCATATTCTGACCACAGTCGCCTAATAGCCACACTAATTGATGTCGGGTTACAGTTACCAGAATGTGAACACAATCCATTGGGCAGTTTCGGATACGCCATGTGCTCTTTTAAAGTTAATGACATCAGAATTTAAAATCCTGGGAGTATTACAAGACATACATGGTCAGCTTGTTGAACAATAATAGCGATGAGACAAATTTTCCACCAAGTTCTAAAAAATATTTACATTATTTTTTAGGGATTTCAATTTTTTTTATTTTCCTTAGTAGAAATTCGAGTGCATTATTTGAAGGATAGTGGAGTAGTCAGAACATTCTTTTAATTTTTTAAATCTCATGGATAGTGTATTTATAAATCAAAAACCCTTTTCGTAAATTTATGTAAAAAGTACATCAAATGCCTATACTAAATAATTTTTACTTAAAAATTACCTTTTTTCGTATTTATAGTTTTTACAACATTTATATTTACGAAGACCTCCAGAGCATAACCCCCCACCCCCCACCCCCCACCCCAAAAAAATAAATTGTTTGGTGCACTTTAAACGACCAGTCTAAAGTGCCCTCTCCCAATATTTTTTTTCAATATTCCTATTTTTAATATATTCGATCAGTGCATACTATTTATGCAAGATATATTACTGTAGTCAGCGGCGGCTCACACAAATTGGTCCGACCAAAATAGTCCCATCATGATAAATAGATAAAACATTATTGTTCAAGATAAGAGTAAAGTTGTGTATGTCATACATTAAAGAAAACAAAAATAACGTCAAATTATTATTAGAAAATCACTTTCCCCCCGAAATGCAAATAAAAAATATCAATATTCCCATGCTCGCACCCTCCTCAGCCTTTTTTTTTTTTACATGTTTGATAACAGAGAATATTTAGGTCATTCTTCGATTCATATCTTTTCATCGATGAATTAATAATACTATATCAACAATTGTATTAAGTACATGTTTATAGTCCGTTATTTATCATACAATTTTTTCTTAAAGACAAATTAATCATTCTGTGTGTGTGTTTTATTAAATGACGGAATTTTCAATCCATGTCCGGATTCTGCTCGTGTGTACACTTGGTAAACTGTAGGGTATATAAAATGTGTAGCAAAACGAGAACTGGGTCGGAGATTCGGGTTAGTGTTGAAGTCAGCATACCATTTTATATACAGAACTTGAATTATGTAAGTAATTTCTGCGACAATTACATTAGTATATTATTTCAGTAATTTTCAAAACAAAAACGTTTTCAGTTTAGAATTTTCCGACCCGGCCCTGATTTTCCTAACCCGGCCATTTTAAACACAAGTTTTTGCAGATGCAAATGATAGAACAAACTAAAGGTTCAACAGAGATTGTATAATTTTTATTTATCAGAATTCGTATTCATATGATCTAATTTAGAAAAGTTTTGTCTGCCATCGTAACTTCTCGGCAAAACAAAACGTGTTTCTCCGAGCTCGTTGGATGCGTTTGACTGCTCCATCGCATGTGTGTAGACCATAGACCAAAAACGAATTTTAGGTCTATGTGTAGACCAAGGCTAATGTTGTTAAGAGACTGTTTATTTGTTAGGAGACTGGGTGACCGTAATGCTACGGACTCACGAAATTTACACCAGTTCCATAATTATACAGTGCATTTTTTTTTATTTAAAGTCATTATAAACATTGTTAAACATATCAAATCTAAAAATCGAATATCTTTGGAAATGGGGTAACCCATATCTATTCTTGTTTAAAAAGGATTTTAATGTATTTTTTTTAAATATTTTTTATAATAAGATGTGTATGTACGAGGGGTTATCAAAAAGTTCGTAGACTAGCGCCATAAAATTAAAACCACTCAAGGTACATCAATGAATTTTGAAATATCTAGTAAGCATCATCTATTCTATCCAAAGAGTAAAGCACTAATCATTAATTTTATTTTTTAATAAATTAGTAATGTTTTTGTAAGCAATGGTTTGTCCAAGCGGCGCAACCTCGAAAACGACGCTTTTTCGACCTATGTATAACTAAGAAAAACTCATTTGATATGATTATTTGACATCCAAAAATCCCGTTAACTCGGGTGTGTGTCGGGACACAATTGTTCTATAAAATATGAAATTTTCACTTCATTCTGGAAGTTCTATGAAATTTTATCATAAATTTTACACGGAATGTCTAAACAAACGAGGTCTTGAAAATGACGTCAAAAGGGGGAGGGGTTTCCGTTTCCAACATTATATAAAGTTTTGCCTCTGAAAAAAATAGTATAGACCTAAAATATGTTGAAACTGGCTACAGAGAAATAATATACATCCAAAGTACTTGTCTTTCAATGTCACAATAGATTCAGAGAGTAAAGGGATACACAATTAATGTCAATTAATGTCAATTTGCAGTCAAGGTGTGAAAAATCAATCCCGTCAAAAATGACGTTGATCATGTGTTGTAGATATTGACCAAAAGCAAAATATGCCGACACAATCAAGCGCGGATCTCTCCCAATGTATAAATCCATCTGGAATATTATATTCATTGAAAGCCACTGTTAATGACATCGTTTAGGCATTAAAAAAGGTGGGTTAAGTCCTCACTCAGCTCCAGGGAATCGCACCAAAAAGATGTATGAGGTAGAAGAAGATGACATTGAAAAAACAATGACGTTATCGGACGTCATGAAAATAAACGACGACAGCACCGGGTGATCATATAATGTCGTTTTCATTTTATAATAATTTGGCAAATAATGAACATATAAGGCTAAAATTTTCAACATTTCTCTATTTTGTGTTGTTTTATGTTCCATATAAATTTTGAAAGCACAGATTACATAGTACTAATTTTATAGCCTCAGTCCACGAACTTTTTGATAACCCCTCGTAATATTTACTTTATTTCTCAAATTAACAAAAATGACATTAGAATTTTAAGGATTCCTTCAAAGTGTTAAAACGACTTTCATATTCCTGCTCATGTTCTTCATTTATTTTTTTTAGTAATTAGTAATCCAAAAATACATTCAATGAACCACTGTAACCATTTTTTGCAAGAAAGAAAAGGTGAAATAATTTTCACAATTTATTACTGATGAGTTTTTTTTCCTTTTTGAAAAGTTCCACTTTCATGTGTACATTGTACCTTAAATTTTCTTTGCATTTTAGCCTTCCTGAAGTCTGAAATATTAAATATTTCATTTATCTGCGTAACTTTTTATTATTTATCTAAACATATTTAAATTTACCTGTTAACTCTCTTTTTTAAATACTGCATAAGTCAGTGTAATTTTACTAATTCATATAATCAAACAAGGTACCGTTTTTTTTTTTTTTTTTATCATCTTGCTTTTTGTTGAATTTATGAATTAAATTATTTTTTCTTTCTGTTTTTAAAAATTCATTGAAGAATTTTATTTTTAAAAATTCCTATGTCAAAAAAAAAAAAGAAAAACTTCTTGTAATACACGCTATTATTATATTTGCTTTATACAAAATCATTGAAGAGGCGACAATATCAGTTAAAAGAATATAATAAGGCTTTATTTAATAATAATAAAAAAAAAATTCCCCATGGGGCACCCCATATTGAAGCTATGAAGAGTTGTTCCCCGTAAGATATCCTTGGATACTGTAAACAAACACCGTAACCCAAGCTAGCGATTTCGTCAGCTTCGTTGACGACGTCATTTTCTTTAATGAATTTTAAAACATGTGTGGGGTTATTCTAAAAGCGCTTCTTAGCGCGGGGGTTTATTAAGATACCATGCATATAAATATGAACAGAATTAAATTCTGAATCGATCTAATGTTGTTACACATATGCAACCTGTTCTATAAAAGGGTGAAAAATTTGTCTAAAAACTACTTACTTTATGCAGTCTTCTATCATGGTAATATCTGCATCTGTAATGGATTATTTGGTATCATTTTGTTCTGTAAATTCTCCGGCGTCTGTTTTTATAAAAGAAAATTCTCACGCACCTTTGTTGTCCTGGAAACAGCGGAATGAAAAAGTGCGACAATTACTACCTATATTTCAGGTGTAAGTTTTGCAGTCAAACGCATTTTTCATTTGACGAATATATAGTTATTAAAGAGGTTAATAAAAATAATTAAAAAAATATTTAACAAAGTTTAATATTTTTTTTCATATCTTTATTCCTGAAATAATCATTGAGAGCGGAAAAACAGTAAAATTTGAGGTTTGAAAAAGCATTGTTTTGCTAAGAGTCACATAGCGTTACGTAATGACGTGACATGACTTGTGGATGCTAATAAAGAGGGGTATACTCCCCGCATACAACATGTTGCATACACCCCGGACACAACATTGATTTTTCGTAAATTTCTTTCTATAGGAACTGTTTTTTTACAGACAATTTGTAAAAACGTTTATATTGTAAACATATATTTAACAATAATATAAAAGTTACGATAAAGCAAAACTTTGTTCTGATATTTGATCATAAACACAGTGTAGCGTTTATCTTGCTCCGATCCTCCAAATTGTGTTGAGGTGTTTGATAAAACTAGAATGTGTCTAGTGGATTCACAGGTATACATATACTCCTTATATAATGCTTCCTTCCGCAGGTTATGCTTTCTGGCGAAAAATATCCGTAAGTTGAGAAAATGGACAAAGCACGTTCATTGACTTCCTTTCTCTCGCTTCGATAGTATACACCCCGCATGTGGTAATATACACGGTAATTAAGAGGTCGCGTCATCAAGCCAAAACTAACCACAGAGGGATAAAACGTATGCTCAAATAGGACCTCGGGTACTCTGCAAATAGTTCCGTCATTTTGCGTAGTAATAAAACATTTTTAGAACTCTTCATGCATTAAAGGCACAAAAGTAAATTCATCAATATCATTACGGAGACCTCACCTTATATTATATAATAGACAGTTTTCTTTGTCTTACTCCAAAATAATCATATTTGTAACCTTATAAAGATCAACTTTCTGATATATATTGTACATGTAATGTTTAAGAATATTTTTGGTACGACTTAATCGTTTTCGGTACGAACTAATTGAATTAATGCACTTCCGCCCAAGAGGGCACATGTTGTGTATGCAGTTTTTTCATAACATTTTTGGTTATTTGGAGCCCATCAAAGTGTAAGTTTGTTCTTTTGTAGTTATAAAGGATTGAATTATTACATGTATTTAATAATGCCAGTGATAAATATTGGTGTAGATCTGCTGTTAATGTCAAACTAGTACTTCGCACATGCGAACTTTTTCGCGCCATATTTCATCATTCATAATGTCTATATAATTATTGTCCATCAATTAAGGCTGTTAGCTTATGATTCTTTTCTGTTTTTTGTAGCTTTCACTATATTACGTATGTATGTATAGATGCCTATATATACTGTGCAAGACGCACTGAATAAAGAATTGTCAACACAACTGTCAAGTGTACTGACTCGGGCTTTACAGTGAAAGACTTCGTACATAGCTCACTCATCATGTCGGACGTCTCCGTAAGCGCGGAACGCGCCAAAATTCATCTGAAATACGGAGATGAGGAAACTGCATTGAAGAAAGCTCAAGCTGAAATCATATATAAACAGCAATTAATCAAGATGGACGTTGAACTTTAAGCAGAAAAACGTGCTATTGAAGAAATGTATCCTAAGGACAGCACTACTAGTTCAGAGGATTTAACAGATGTTAGTTCGTGGTGTTCGAGCGAATACATGCCAACATCTGTGAAAGCTGAAGAGGAGAACATTCAGTCAGTTTATTTATCAGCTGAGACACCAGCATTCGTTCCTAGACACGTGGAGCCACATGCGCCCAAACGTATTAGAGATGGACTCACCTATCACCCTGCACAGCCATTGGTAACAGACCCATCTGCGAGGAAACTCTTCCCCAATCGACCAAAAGCTGCGTCGTCAAACTACGTTCCTTTACGAGCTAACACACACGATAACAGACTTATCAACACTCGTGGAGCACCTTGTCTACAAGGATGGAAAGACACTGTTCATTTATGGGATTATTCTTCAGAACCTACCTCAGCTTTTGATAAGAATCTGGTTCCGCCCGAAGTAGATCATATGCAACATACTGGGGCTCGTCATGTAGATCAGAGTTCGGACTTTGCGAAATTCCTTCTTAACATGAGATGTTTGTAAAACACTTATGCCCCCCCTCCCCCAAAATTGGAATTTTTTTGCAAGTCCAAAGGGCATAACTCTGTCAAAAATGGCAGGATTGTACCCAGAACAAAATTTGACCTAGATATTCATCTGATTAATCTGTATATTAAATTTCATCTCAATATGTGCAAGGGTTGCAAAGAAAATGAACATACACTGCAAATAATTGAATTTTTTTCAAACTCCAAGGGGCATAACTCTGTCAAAATTGGTGCAATCATACCAAGAACAGAACTTGGCCTAGATATTAATGTGATATATCTGTATACCAAATTTGATTTCAGTATGTGAAACGGTTGCAAAGAAAATGAGCGGAAACTGCAGATAATTGAAAAAGTCCAAGGGGCATAACTCTGTCAAAAATGGTGTGATCGTACCAAAAACAGAACTTGCACTAGATATTCATGTGATATAACTGTATACCAAATTTGATTTCAGTATGTGCAACGGTTATGAAGAAAATGAACGGAAACTAAATGGACCGACAGACCGACCGACAGACAGCAGCAAAGCAATATGCCCTTCCTTCTTCGAAGGGGGGCATTAAAAGGATCTTGTTCTTACAAGACTTTCTAAGTTTGATGACCGACCTGAAAACTACCTAGTTTGAAAACACAGTTTCAAATCAGTGATGAAGGAGCTTGACATTAGCACATCAGAAGAATTGGACTTGCTCGTGAAATACTTGAGCCCTAGTTCAACTGCTCAGGCAATAAGCGTTAGATCATCGAATCCAACAGATCATCAGAGAGGACTCGTTCGTATATGGAATCGACTAAATGACCGGTATGGCAGCCCATAAGTGATATAGGCTGCACTAAAGCGGAAACTTAAAGACTGCTACAATCGATGCTAGAGAAAAGGAGAAACTTTTCGTACTCTCGGATATTCTCTCAGAGATTGAGTCAGCGATGGAGGATTGATTGTATATTGCTTAACGTCCCTCTCGAGAATTTTTCACTCATATGGAGACGCCACCACTTGCCGGTGGAGGGCTACAAATTTTGTCCAATGCTCGGCACTCAGGGCCTTTGAGCAGTGAGGGATCTTTTCCGTGCCAGCACCTACTGCGACACGGGGCCTCGGTTTATACGGTCTCATCCGAAGGACCGGTCTCCACGTCCCGCAGTGGGATTCGAACCCGCGATGTAAGGATTGACTCCTTACTTCGCCACTCTAGAGCAGACGCTCTAACCACTGCGCCACGCGGGCGATGGAGGACCCACAACTCAGAGACTTGTTATCGTACATTAACACTTCCTCTGGTTCAACGCATATTGTCGCAAAGTTACCGCCATCTCTGCAGTCCAAATGGAGAGATAGAGCCTTGAAATATAAGAACAGACACAAGGTGGTTTTTCCTACCTTTAGAGAGTTCAGTGAATTCATTCGTGAACAGAGTATTATCTGGAACGACCCTGGATCTGTATTCTCATGCAATCCGCAGCCAGTTCAGACAGGAAACGGGACTCAGTGTGAATAACAGGAAAACAGTTGTGAGAGACTCTATCAATTCTGTGGGATCAAAGTGCCCTATACATAATGCAGATCATAGCTTACAGGATTGTTAGGGATTTCTAAAGCTCTCTATGATAGAAAGGAAGAAGTTCTTGTGAAACCACAATCTGTGTTTCAAGTGTTGCGAGTCTACGAATCACCGAGCAAAGGACTGTAATGTGCCGGTTAAGTGTAGAGTGTGCTCGAGTGATAAACATTCCACAGCACTGCATGTTGGTGTTGCCCACAGGACTCAAGGCAATCCTGAGCCACAGATCAGTGAAGCAGCTGAGCTCCATGGCGGGGAGCCACAAACCTCTTTGTGTACAAAAGTATGCCGACCAGGATTTTCTGGGAAATCCTGTGGGAAAGCGGTACTTGTGCGTGTTTTCTCCGCTGACACACCTCAGAACTATTATCATACTTACGCTCTTATCGACGACCAGAGCAATAGGACACTTACTCGTTCAAAACTCTTTCATGCTCTGTGTAGCCCAAAGACACAGTCAGTGCAGTATACCCTGTCAACTTGTGCTGGGCGCTCAACTGTGACTGGAAGACAGATATCTGGACTTACTATAGAATCCCTAGATGGGACAGTTAGAATTGGTCTTCCACCAGTTATCGAATGCAATAATATTCCAAATGATCGTCAAGAGATCCCAACACCAGATGTGATCACACATTTTGAACACTTGAAAGGTATTCAGATCCCTCCTCTTGATGAGAAGGCGAACATTTTACTTCTTATTGGAAGGGACTTACCAGAAGTACACCATGTATTGGAACAGAAGACGGGGCCACGGACTGCTCCATTTCCCCAGCGGCTACCACTTGGTTGGGTAGTGATCGGTAACGTTTGTCTCGGAGACACGTGCACACCATCAACTGTAGCTAGCGTCAACAAAACTACAATCCTGAGTAGTGGACGACCATCTGCATTTCAACCATGTGATAATCACTTAGCTGTTTCAATAAATACTGGAAAAGGTGACAGAATTGGACAGGATGAGTTTGTTCGGACAAAGGATGACGAGAATGAGGGATACTCTGTCGAGGACCGACGGTTCGTGAAAATCATGGATAAGGAGTTTAGGAAAACACCAGATGGTCATTGGGAAGCCCCATTACCGTTTAAGGAGTCACGTTCTGCTTTACCCAATAATAGAGAGGAAGCGCTGAAACGTGCACGGATCCTACAGAAGAGTCTTCAAAGAGACCCTGTTAAACGGGACCATTTTCGCACTTTCATGGGAAAGCTGCTGCAGAATGGACATGCAGAAGTGGCGCCACCACTTGATGCAGAACAGGAGTGCTGGTATCTACCGTTATTCGGAGTGTACCATCCACGGAAAAGGGACCAGGTTAGAGTGGTTTTCGATTCCTCAGCTAACTACATGGGAATCTCACTGAACACTGTTTTGATGTCAGGACCTGTGCTTATGAACAGTCTAGTTGGTGTCCTACATCACTTCCGCAAGGAGCTAGTTGCTGTAATGGCAGATGTTTTATGGATTTTTGTGACAGAAAATCATCGCAATTTTTTGTGTTTCTTTTTGCACCAGGACCTTGATCCCCTGAAAGAGCTAGTTGAGTATAGGATGTGCGTCCAAGTTTTTCGAAATTCCCCTTCTCCGGCAGTTGCGACCTATGGTCTCTGTCGTTGTGTGGAACAATCTGAGGATCCGGAAGTGAAGGAATTTGTTAACAACCAATTCTATGTGGACGATGGTTTGGCATCCTTCCCAACAGAAGAGGAAGCTATAAGTGTATTACAGAAGACACGAGAGACTGTTTCAAGAGGGACAACTTAAGCTCCACAAGATAGCTTCCAACAGTAAAACTGTCATGAACAGTTTTTGCACAGAGGACTTAGCAAGTGACTTGAAAACTTTAGATATTGCTAAGACTGATTTACCTTTGCAGCACAGTCTTGGACTTGTTTGGGACCTCAACACAGACACATTCACGTATCGTGTGCGGGACAATGAGAAGCCTTTTACCAGGAGAGGCGTGCTGTCTGTGGTCAATAGTCTATTTGACTCCCTCGGAATGATCGCACCAGTCATACTCCAGGGAAGGATCCTGATGCTTGACTTGATAGCTGAGACTATAGATTGGGACGACCCATTATCAGAATGTCGTGTAAAGGACTGGAGGAGTTGGAAGGACTCCTTGAAATCATCTTCAGGTTGCCCGATGTTTTCTTCAGCATTCCTACAAGGATTGTGATGTAAAACGTTTGCATGTGTTTTAAGATGCCTCAGAGCAAGCGATTGCTGCTGTCGCAATCCTGCAAGCCATTGACAGTAATAGAACTATTCATGTAGGCTTCACATGTGGGAAATCTAAGATAGCACCAAAACATGACCACAACATACCGAGGCTTGAACTCTGTGCGGCAGTGTTGGCTGTTGAATTCGGTGAGATGGTATCTCAACATCTTGGACTGGAATTGAGTGACATTCAGTACTATTCAGATAGTCGAGTGGTGTTAGGATATTTACAGAAAACGAGTAGACAGTTCTACATTCACGTGTTGCGAGGATCCACAGGTCATCTAAACCTGAACAGTGGAATTACATAAGGACCGAGATAAATCCTGCAGACTCAGGAACAAGAATCATGTTGGCATCTCAACTTCAGGATAGTTCATGGCTGAAAGGTCGAGACTTCTTATACACAGAAATTTAGCCCGCTTTGAGTGAAGGATTTCATCTTGTCAACCCTGAGAGTGATCTAGAGATTCGTCCTGAGGTTACAACATGCAAGACCAAGGCAGATGGCATGGAAACCGTAGGTCATCTCAGAACATCTAGTTTCAAGCAATTCTCCAGTTGGAAATCTCTATTATCTGCAATAAGAGTGTTGCTGCGATTCGTGACAAAATTCAGAAAGAAGAATAAAGAGACTGAAACAAATGACAGAGAACTCATCAGGCAGGCTGAGAACCAGATTGTTAGAGCCGTGCAGTTAGACATCTACCCTAGAGAGACTGAAGCTCTAATGGAGGGCAAACCCATACCGCGGACAAGCTCCATTCTAAAGCTTGCGCCCTTTATAGATGACGTAGGGATCATAAGATTGGGAGGTAGACTCCAGATATCAGACCTATCATATGGTGAGAAACATCCAGTCTTGATTCCAGGAAAACATCATGTTGCATCATTGATTGTTAGACATTTCCATGAACAGACTGAGCATCAGGGAAGACACCTCACAGAAGGCGCCGTGAGGAAAGCAAGATTCTGGATCACTGGAGGGAAACGCCTTATATCCTCCATACTCTTTCATTGTGTAATCTGTCGGAGATTGCGAGGAAAGTTCGTAGAAGAAAAGATGAGTGACTTACCTACAGACCGTTTGACGCCTTGTCCACCGTTCACATTTGTTGGTGTTGACGTGTTCGGTTCATGGGATGTGTTAACCAGACGCACACGTGGAGGAAGTGCCAACTCAAAACGTTGGGCGGTGATATTTACTTGCTTGTACTGTCAAGCAGTTCACTTTGAACTCATTGAGGAAATGAGTACAGGATCATTCATCCATGCTATGAGATTTTATGCTATTCGTGGTGAAGTCAGAGAACTTAGGTCGGATCGAGGTACCAATTTTGTTGGGACCGCCGAGGCACTACACGTGAAGGTCATCAATATAGAGGACTCCGAAACGATATCAATCTTGGAGGACCATAGAACGGTGTGGAAATTCAATCCCCCTCATGCGTCCCATATGGGTGGGGTACGGGAGGGGCTTATCGGAGTTGCGATACGCATTCTGGATAACATGCTTAGAAACCCAGCCAATCAGAACCTGACTCATGAAGTTTTGTCCACCTTAATTGCAGAGGTCAGCGCAATAATCAATGCGAGACCTATTGTATCCGTTTCCACTGACCCAAACTCACCGTTCATTCTTACACCGTCAGTTCTGTTAACACAGAAGACTGGGACCATGACACAGCATCCTGTGGAGTTGGATACTAAGGTGATGTATCGCTCACAATGGAAATATGTCCAGATCCTGGAGAACACCGTTTGGAAACGTTGGAAATCTGATTACTTGTCAACTTTGCAGTCAAGACAGAAGTGGGAGTCCGTGAATGAGAACTTGAAGGTCGGTGACATCATTCTCTTGCGGGACCAAGATGTACCTCGTAATCAGTGGCCACTAGGAGTTGTATTGCGTGTGTTCCCTAGCGACGATGGTTTGGTCCGAAAGGTGGAGGTACAGGTTGTTCGAGGTGATGCAAAGACTGTATATGTTCGCCCTGTGTCTGAAATTGTGAAACTCTTGTCTGTGTAAGGTACAAACTGTACATTTGCATGTGAATTGAATCAATTGATGTTTTACATTGATATTATTTTATTCTAGTCACTAGTAGTGATGTTCATTGAATTGCAATGTATGTTGTGATATTACCATATTTTTGGTACGACTTAATCGTTTTCGGTACGAACTAATTGAATTAATGCACTTCCGCCCAAGAGGGCACGTGTTGTGTATGCCGTTTTTTAAAATAACATTTTTGGTTATTTGGAGCCCATCAAAGTGTAAGTTTGTTCTTTTATTGTTATAAAGGATTGAATTATTACATGTTTTTGACAATACCAGTGATAAATATTGGTGTAGATCTGCTGTTAATGTCAAACTAGTACTTCGCACATGCGAACTTTTTCGCGCCATATTTCATCATTCATAATGTCGAGATAATTATTATCCATCAATTTAGGCTGTTAGCTTATGATTCTTTTCAGTTTTTTGTAGCTTTCACTATGTTACGTATGTATGTATAGATGCCTATATATACTGTGCAAGACGCACTGAATAAAGCATTGTCAACACAACTGTCAAGTGTACTGACTCGGGCTTTACAGTACATCAGAAGGGAGACCAGAGGTCACCTTATATTGTACACCATAAGGGAACTAACCTCTACCCTAGGACGCATCACAAGCAAAGTTTCGCCTTTTACTCAACGCGACGGTAAAAGGGATACGGAAACAATCTGCCTGCTAAGAAAGATAGCCAGTTAGATTATATTTCAAACATGCATTATTTTGTGAATGTTGCGTTTTATTTTTATAAATTATGTTTAGTTACATGTTAGTTGTTCATTAAAAAGTACAGGAGTCGAAATTAATATTTGAATAAGCTTTATATTTTCTACTGTAATTTTTGTTTTGATTTCAGCACGTGTTTATGGATTATTAGGAAATGGATTTTATAAAAGAAACTGTTAAAGCTGTTGGTTTTAAAAACCCTTCAAAGGAAAAATAACTTTTATGCTTGTTTTACATTTTAGAAGGTAAAGACATATTGGCAATGCTTCCTACTGGTTATTGCAAAAGCTGTATTTTTCAATTAGCTCCTCATGTAAATATGCAAAGCAGGATCATTCCGGACTCCAAAAGTGTAGGTTTGATCATTGCACCATTAATCAGTATCATACTCAATCAGGCCGTACATTCAACGGGAAATCTGCATGTTCCTTGGACTACTCTTGTAGTAAGGTCCAGACATTTCAATACGACAGGAACAGTGAAGAGAGCAGGGCTGATGCTGACAACTATGATAGTCAAATCTTGACAACTGCCCCCATTTCAGATATACTGGTAAGGATGTATTCCCTTATCTATGCACACCCCCAGGCACTCCTTAGCTGTGCTAAAGGCGAAAGACTGTATGCTAAAGCAAATTCAGAAAAGGGATATGCTTGTATGCATTGCAATTGATGAGGCTCACATCTTACTAGAATGGTTAGATACAATATTATTCTTGAAATCACCTAGTTGACCGTATAAAAATTATCAGTCCTTCTCATAGGCCTATGAATTTCTATCAATAAGTCATACATATACCATGATTAATAAGACTAATATCTATACCCCCTCTACATTTAACATACATAAGGGGAATATATTTATTTAAAAAAAATATTTTTTTTTCAGAGAGAATTGACAATTTTTATACTTCAATGTTCCTCTTCAAAATAAACCCTTTTTAGCTATCTTACGTTTGCATGATCTATGCTGAATGTGGGCCCTTTGAGATCGCAACTGGCAACCATCTCAATTAAATGCAGTTAATGTTCTTGATGTTAAAAATACTTGTTCTCTTTAAGGTTTCCCTATTTTATACCCAGCTCCTAAGGGGAGGGGTATACTGTTTTACCAGTAGTAGTGGGATGGGGATACTAGCACACATCAACTCCACCCACTGTACTACTGTAGAAGCACAAATTTTCGTGGGCATAAAATTTCGTTGTTTTTTCATCAAAAATAGTTTCGTGGGCATTTAATTTCGTTGTTTTAAAGTTAACCCTATTCAGTATGTAGTCGTATAAAATTTCGTGTGGGATTTAATTTCGTTGAATATTGTTTACAACGAAATAAACGAAATTTAATCCCCCACGAATATTTGTGCTTTTACAGTATATAATGTCTACCAAATATGTAAATTAAACTAAAAGGCTCAGAGGCTATCCACACCCACTGTACTATATAATTGTCTACCAAATATGTAAATTAAACTAAAGGGCTCAGATGTTAACCACAACCACTGTACTATATAATAGTATGAAATATTAAGATTAAGTCAAAAGGCTCACATGCCGACGGTTCTATTATGGAAACAGGTTTAGTCTTTAACTCCACCCATTCCTATCACTGTTTATACCAATTACGTAAATAAGTCAGAAGACATGCAGGCTTATGTTACATTATCAACTGAAGCTCCACCCATTTCTATTTTTGTTCATGGCAAAGACGTACGATGGTTATATCATAAATAGGAGAACATTTATTTGATTTGTTCATTTCACTTATAGATTCCCCGGAGAGTTCTGTCGTGTATGAAAATGGAAACTGTCAGCGTCGTTTCTAATTTATTAGAGACAAACTGTGATGATGAATTCAAAAAAACGTTTCAGAAACAAAAATTTAAATTTGTTTTACTCTATATATTTTCAACTGTTGGTATAATACTTTTATGCGTAAATACAATACTTCTCGAAGAAAACCAAAGTCCAAAACAACAGATGAGAGATTGCATTCAGTGGAAGTGGTGGAATTCTACATTATCACCCCCAAGATGTTCAAATGTCGATAGTTATCCACTAGGTGATGAAATCTACGTTAGAATTTGTCGTTTGGGGGGTGTCATAACATTAGATATTCGACTAGTCAGAGAAAAAGAATGGACCAGTGATGGAATTCAACTCAACAAAATGCAGTGGCAGTAATTGAAAAACTCGATGGATCATATCGACTCTTCGCTGTTGAAGACATCTGTTTGAAGAGATTTCATTTACTTGTGATGCATCATTAATTATAAGAATCACCCTTCAGGAACATTGATACAGTATGAAGCATTGAGTATATAACGCTCTGTATTACACACCTGACAGAAAACTTTTCAACGATGGAGATCAAGCATAAATATTACGATCTATTTATTTCTCTTTGTGTCCATGCTATCTTGGATGCAATATATAGTATATCTAAGGAATTGTGCAATGGTTGTGAATTAGAACATCCATCTCAAAAGGAACATTCATGTCTCATGGATTCAATGCACATGAAACTAATCATGAGTTTTGAGCCTGCCAATATGAAACTAAACATTCGAGATATTTTTCATATCATGCTGAGAGATCATGACTGCGATCGTGCAGGGATACAACATCTGTCTGAAATTATGAACACGTATTGCCTCACTGATCTTTGGAGGAGTAAGTTATATTCAGAAGTGGAGAAGAAAGTCGCAACGTGATTACTAACATTATGAGTGAAAAGGAAAAAGCACAGTATCTTGAAAACTATTATTATAACATTCGTAATCCTGCTGCATACACAACACCTGAAAAACTTTATCAAGCATTGAAATCAAACAAAGACTTTAAATTCAGTAATATACTTTATTTCAAAATGGCTAAGAAAACAGGATGCGTATACATTACAGCGACAGATTTGTCGACCAGTAAAGATTCCAAATATTCGTGTCAGTGGTATCAATGTTCAGTGGAGTATGGATCTCATGGACGTTCAAAACCTATGAAAAGAAAATAACGGTGTGAGATTTCTGTTGATTTTGATAGACACATTTTCTAAATATTTACGAATTGTGGCCCTTAAGCAAAAATCTGCTCGAGATGTTTTAAAGGCTGTTAAGCAAGTATTTGAATCTGGTGTAAAATGTCAGACATTAAGAAGTGATCGTGGTGGGGAATTTAAGAATCGGCTGCTTCAAAACTATTTGAGGAATGAAGGTGTCAGAATTTTCTATGCCAATCAGAATTCGAAGGCATCTATTGCAGAAAGAGTTATCCGTACAATTCGTGGTAGATTATACCGATACTTTCAAAAAGAAAGAACGCATAGATATGTAGATGTCTTATCAGGTGTAGTGGAAAATTACAATTCAACACCACATAGAAGTCTTCACGGTTTATCACCAAAGGAAGTTACCAAAAAAAACGAAGCTGATGTGTGGGCGGGACTTTACTTAAAAAAAGTTTCAAGGATTGAGAAACATGCAACAAAGAAGAGAAAACAAAAAACAGTCAGATTTCGATATAAAGTTAATGATTTAGTCAGACTTTCACATTTAAAACATATATTTCGACGAGGGTATAATCAGCAATTTACAGGTGAAATTTTCAAAATATTTAAACGTTTGAATCATGTCAATTTTATCTAGTGAAAGTTTTAGAGAAGCTATGCCTAGCCAACTTTCTCTGTTTGATCTACCACCAACTCAGACAGCAGTGGAAAACATTTACTTTCAGGATGTTCGCCCAATATCTCAAATTTCGGACAGTTCACCGATAGAATTTCAACTATCTGCACAAAATGGGATGGACTACATAGATCTTAAAAGAAGCAGAATCTATGTTAAACTGAAGGTAATGAATGGGGAAAAAGCGCTAGTAGCTGATGACGTAGTTGGTCCAGTGAACTTGCTTTTACCATCACTCTTCAGCCAAGTCGATGTATCCATGCAGAACAAACCCATCAATAGCTCCGGGGCGCATTATCCATATCTTAGTGTGCTAAATACCTTAATTAATTATGGAGGCGATGCAAAATCTTCACAGCTGACTTCACAATTATGGGAGAGTGATGTCCCTGGAGAATTTGATGACGTCAATGCCACAAGTGGACGAAATTCAGGATTGTTGAAAAGGGCTTTATTTATCAAGGGAAGCAAGACCATTGACTTGGAAGGACCAATCAGTCATGAATTGTTCCAGATGGATAGATATATTCTTAATCAAGTCGGTATTTCCCTCAAATTCTATCGCTCACGACCTGAATTTTGTCTCCTTTCGAGTACCTCTAGCGGCAACAATTACATTATAAAGTTAGAGGAAGTTATTTTACGTGTTTGTAAATGCAAAATTAATCCAGCCGTAATACTTAGTCATGCCAAGATGTTGGAAACCACCACAGCTAAATATCCATTCAAAAAAAGTACAGTGAAAATGTACAGTCTAGCTAAGGGCTTGCTCAACATCTCCATTGAAAATATGTTTTCAGGAACCAGACCAGACAGACTCTATATTGCTTTTGTATCGTCACTAGCAGTTGCTGGGGATTTTACTAAAAATCCATTTAATTTTCAACACTACAATTTTAACCAGATTGCGTTGTATAGTGATGGTACCCCAGTAGGGAATACACCCATGAAGCTTACATTCGACAGCGTTAATGGGGATAACATAGCCCCAGCCTTTGTAAATTTATTTGACAATGCAGGAAAGTGGCTCTTTGATGGAGGGAATGCCATAAGTAGAAATCAATTTGCAGAGGGGGTAATATAATATTTTGCTTTGATTTAGAGCCCACATTCGAACAAGGAGAATATTTAACATTACTTAAACAAGGTAATGTACGTCTAGAAGCACAGTTTGGAGCGGCTCTACCAGAGACAGTGACAGCTATTGTGTGGGGGCAATACACTGCTCTTTTCGAAATTAACCAAGCCAGGGATATCATAACTTCGTGAAATGATGTCTGCTCTCAGTAGTGTGCAACTGCGATGTATGATTGCATGTGATCCACTGATGAAGGATGCGATAATCGGCGTATATTCAGCAGATAAGATAAGAACGTTACAAGCACATAGAGGACTCATAGTAAATACAAAACCTTCCGGTCATGAGGGGGAACACTGGCTAGCTGTTTACAATGATGGGAATAATGTGGAAGTATTCGACAGTCTGGGAAACACGAGGGATAAAAGTCTTATTGAATTTCATAAAATAAATGACAAAGTATATGTTAATCAAACAGACATTCAATGTAGCAATTCTTTGGTATGTGGGCATTATTCTATTTTGTATCTTTTCCTAAGAGTTCGAAATGTATCATATCAAGAGTTTTTCAATTTCTTATCACCTGTATGTGAATTAAGTGATGCTTTTGTACTTAGATTTATTACTCACACATTTCCATTATGCTTAACAAATCATGTGTGATATATATGTGCTATATAATTAAATAAATACAAAGCATATTACATCTTCGAGTTCATTTCATTACTGGGTTCCTTTGAAGGATGGCTGATAATGCACAAGAAATCTTGACTAAATTTAAGTCTAACAGCAACATAATTGTGACTGGACAGTCACATGCAGGCAGGAAAATCAACATTCGTATTTTCTTTGCCTTGCTGAAACATCTGGAACTATTTGAATCGGATATTAGGCATATACTTTACGTTTTCGGAATTTGGCAGCCATTATTTGAGCAAATGGAGAGAGAAATCAATCCAATTACGTTTTATCAAGGAATTCCAGGTAAGATGTTTTAAAAAGATTTTCAAATGAATATGGAAACATTCTTTGGACGATGTCATGGGTCAAGGAACAAATAATGTAGAGTTAATGAACTTGTTTACAACATATTCACATCACATGGGTATAACTGTGATCTTCCTGCTCCAAAACATTTTTCCTCCTGGAAAATATATGAGGACCATATCCTTGAATGCGCATTATATAATACTATTTAAGAATCCAAGGGATGAACGACAGGTTAGAACTTTAGGCAGTCAGATTTTTCCTAACCAATCAAAGTATTTCATGGATGCTTATAAGAAGGCGACCGAACTTCCGTATTCTTACTTATGTGTGACACTCTATCCTGGCACAACAGAAATATACCGTCTGTCTTCTAACATTTTTCCGGAAGAGGAAACAGTGTTGTACTTACCAATGTAGAGTGATGTCCTCCTTTCTTAAAGACCATTTGGATTTTCTTCGATTGCTAGCATCTACGCACAGGACCCAGCGACTGCAATTACTTCAAACCATTGACAACAGACAATTCGATATATTGATAGAAGTCGTGTACAATATTCTTCAGGATGTTTGTTCTCTGACTAAAGAAGGAGAAGAAAAATTGAAAAAACATAGAGGACTTCTACGAAAATTAATTGAAAGAAAAACAACAAAACGTGTCAAAAAACAAATTTTGATACGCATTCAAGGTCTTATACCAACTTTAATTTCAACAGTAAATAGGTATCTATTAAACAATGGCAAAAGAGGTCGTTTTAGTTCCGAGAGAAAAATATCAGAAATTACTAGAGGATCGCATGACTCTGAACAATCAGAACAAGACAAGTTATTCAAAAATGGATGGAGAGTGTGAAGAAAAGAAAAACAACATTGACTTGCGCAATATTGACACTGAAACCGATTTACATAACAAAGAGAAATTGCAGCCTGATATGGAGCGTGAAGATATGGAGGTTAACCAACATTTCAACAAAGGAACGTTGAATGATCTACGAGATACTGACAAAAAGGAACCTTTAATGTCAGTACATCCTGAAACTGATTATGGGACATTGTGTGATAATCAGAGTGTGAATTTACAATCTGCTAACGCATACAAGCATAAATCCGATAACAGCACTATAAAACTAGCAGTACCTATGACGATTCCAAGCATTGAAAATCGTCAAAAAGCATCTACGAAGAAAATGAAAACATACAGAAAGAAATGGTTGAAATATAACTAAAAAGGCATGGATCAAGGGGATAAAAAAATTCATTGCTCGCATTGTAAAAAAAGTTACAAACGCAAGTCAGATTTAAATAGGCATTATAGGTCAAAGCGGCAAAAAATCGTGTGTCCTATTTGTGATCATCATTTCAACAGAAAGGATAATTTCAAAACTCACTATCGTCGTTTTCATGAAAATGCACCCAATATCCAAATTGGTGGTAACAATCAATCCTCATCATCAACAGGAAGAACATCTTCACCAGTTTCTGAGGGAATACGGGAAGAAGAATCTGAAAACTATGAACATGAAATAACACAATCAATTAATGAACAAGTAACTTCAATCAAAATTAAACCAAGAGAAATGGAAAAATTTGATCTTCTTGTGTTTTATTCTAACATTAAAGATAAAATCGAAGAGTTGATTGTTTCACACTCACCTGCGAAAAAAGGATTAAAGTGGTACCTTGTAACAAGAGTGGAATTCACCAGGGAAAGAGAAGGGGATGTGGAGAAGGCTTTACCACATTTTCGTACAATCGTTTATAGACATTTAACGTCAGAAGATTTTAACACTCATAATATTAACGAATCTTTTCAAAAAATGTTCGCCTCTAAAGAGGAGTTCATTATGAAAGGTTCAGATTGGATTTTTTTCCAAAGTGATGTATCTGGAATTATGCTACGTTGTATACTCACCATTAAAGGGGGCAACATACATAAGGGAACCGAGTGAACTGCGAAATAGCAAATCGTTGGTGAATATAAGAAATATTGATAAAAAATGCTTTCTGTACTCAATTTTAGCAAAACTTTATCATGCTAAGCGCAATCCTTCAAGAGTAAGTCATTACCTTGCATACACAAATAAATTAAACATGTGTGGAATTCATTACCCAGTTCGTGTGCAGCAAATATCAAAATTTGGAAGCCAAAATGACATTTCTGTAAATGTATTTGGATATGAAGATAAGGAAATCTTTCCAATACGTATAACAAAGTTAAAAAAGAAATCACATGTCGATTTGCTTTACTAAAGAATAGGGATATCTTCCATTATTGCTTAATCAAGAATCTCAATCGCTTTCTTTTCCGAACAGAGGGTGGGACCTCTCATCGCTCGCATTTCTATTGTCTTTACGGTTTGCATGGATTTGTGAGGAGAGAGACTTTGAATAAACATGTTGACTTTTGTATGTCTCTCGGAGAGCAAAAAATAGAGATGCCAACACCTGGAGAAAATGATGTGCTGAAATTTACTGAGATTGCAAAACAACTCCGTGTGCCATTTGTCATTTACGCCGATTTCGAAACATATGTCAAGCCAATTCAGACTTGTGACCTAGATCCGAATTCTTCACACACAAGCAATATATCTGAATTTGAACCCTGTGGATTTGCATATCATATAGTTTCTACAGACAGAAGGTATACTAAACCACCTACTGTATATCGAGGTAATGATATAGTAGAGACATTTATGATTCGATTACTAGAAGAAGAAAAAAGATTCATCGATTTATTGCATAGAATTGAACCTATGAAAATCAACAGTGTTACAGAAGATTCATTTCTCAGAGCAACCCACTGTCATCTCTGTGGATTAGAATTTAAAAAGAGGCATGACAAAGTAAGAAATCATGATCATATAACAGGTGAATTTTTCGGTGCTGCGCATAGAAATTGTAATTTACAGTTCAAGCAAGCAGAATTTATACCTGTTATATTACACAATCTTAGAGGATTTGACGCCCATCTTATCATGCAGCGACTTGGAAAATTCAAGAAAAAACGTATCAATGTAATTGCTAACACTAATGAACGATACGTCTCTTTTACAATTTCAAAATTAAGATTCATAGATTCTTTTCAATTTCTTACAACGTCTTTGGATATTTTGGTAAAGAATCTAAAATCAAGCGGTATACAACATTTTCACCAATTCAACGAATACTTTCCCTCCGAGGATTCCAGAAAACTTTTATTAAAGAAAGGAATTTACCCTTACTCATTCATTACAGACAGTTCAAAGTTTTTAGTGAATGAATTACCTTCCAAACACGAATTTTACAATACTATACGCAAATGTCACATCTCAGATGAAGAGTATGAGCATGCGAAGGACGTGTGGAGGGTGATGAATATTCAAACAATGGGTGAATATCATGATCTGTATGTACTGTGTGACGTACTACTTTTAGCAGATGTTTTTGAACGATTCAGAAGTATATCCCTCAAAAGTTTTGATTTAGATCCTGCACAGTATTACACTCTCGCTGGGATGTGCTGGAGTGCATGTTTGAAAATGACTGGTGTGGAGTTAGAATTACTAACTGACATAGAGCAATATCAAATGATTGAAAAGGGTGTACGAGGTGGTGTAGCAATGATGACATTACGTTTTGCTGAAGCTAACAATCCTTACATTGGACAGAACTATGACCCAAGCAAGCCAAATGTTTACCTAGGGTATTTTGATATGAACAACTTATATGGCGGAGCTATGGTTGAGCCCCTCCCTGTAAGAGATTTTCGATGGTTGAGTGCGAAAGAAATATCAGAGCTTGACATCATGAATGTAAACAAAAATGCTGCAACTGGATATATCTTAGAGGTCACACTTGAGTATCCAAGTCATCTGCATGATCAGCATAATGATCTCCCATTAGCTCCGGAGTCGCTTTCTATTAAACTTGAAGATTTGTCCCCTTACTGTCAGGAGCTATATAAACGTTTTCATAAACCGAAAACGGAGGGTGAAATTTCAAGAAAACTTGTTCCTACACTTAGAACAAAGGAAAAATACGTTGTTCATTACAGGAACTTACAATTCTACCTACAGCAAGGACTTGTTCTGAAAGAAACACATCGGGTAATAAGTTTTGAACAGGAGAATTGGTTAAAACCTTACATAGAATATAATACCAAGATGAGGCAGCGAGCACAGAATGATTTTGATGTCTCTCTTTACAAATCGTACAACAATATTGTTTTTGGGTGAGTCCACAAGACAATTAACACATACATTGTCAGTTGATAGGTGGTACATTTTCAGTTACTTTTTATCCCTTTAAATTCTTTATCATTTCAGAAAAACCATGGAAAATATTAGAAATAGACTTAACTTTAATTTAGTTCACACCAAAAAGCGATTACAGAGATTTGTTAGTAAACCAAGTTTTGAGAGTTTTACCATCTTCAATAGCGATCTCGTTGGAGTGAAAAACAAAAAGGTCAAGCTTTTACTCAACAAACCAATCTACACTGGAATGAGCATATTGGATTTGTCCAAGCTGTTTATGTATGAATTCCATTATGGCTTCATCAAAAAGCAATATGGGGAAAATGTAAAGCTGTTGATGACGGATACCGACTCTCTATTTTACAGGTAGACATTAAGCCTATTTCCGGTGATAAAATGTGTTAATTGCTTCAGCCAATGTTTGTCCTTTGCTTTAATTTCTTATTTATTTTGTAGATTTGAAGTTGAAGATATGTACAGGGAGATAAGTCAACATATAGATTTGTTTGATACGTCAAACTATCCGAAAGAACATTTTCTGTTCAGTGAAAAACATAAAAAGGTTGTTGGAAAGATGAAAGATGAAACTGCATCTCGCCCAATCCTTGGATTTGTGGGACTGCGGCCAAAAATGCATTCATTTATTGTTTACGATGAGAAAAAAACTGAAGTAAAGAAAGCAAAAGGAATTTCCAAATCGGTGGTCAACAAAGAATTAACCTATGAGAACTACGTGAACTGCCTATTAAGTTGTAAATTAGAGAGACATTCGATGAACTCGATTCGAAGTGAAAATCATAATCTGTATCTAAAGACTATTAACAAAATTTCTCTGTCCTCGTTTGACGATAAACGATGGTGGTTGGAGCCCACAGGTATTGAAGGATATGCCTATGGCCACTTTAAAACCATTGACTGCCCGAGCTCGAACAATGTATAATTTGTAGAATATCTGATTTGTTTATGCTTATTATGTTATAAATATATATTAAAACATATTCCCCTTATTGTATGTATTTTCCACTATGAGTTTACAGCCATCATGATTTTACAATTTACGTTTGACAATTAGCTACTTTCATTAACTAAAATAGATATATAATTATACAAAATTAATGAGTAAACAGGAGTGTAACTAATACAATACACAATTGCATTTGACTATTGATGATATCTGATTTGCAGATAATCCAATGTTAAGAAATTTCATCATTACATTGACTGAGCAGAGAGGTTTATATAACAAATGGCATTTTGCTTCGTAATAAATTCTAGAATAATTAGACTGGGAAAAGAAGAAAGAACTCGCATACATTTCAACGAATTTCATTTAATAAAAATTTCAGATGACTCATTCAGGCATACAGAATTTCATCATCGTCGTCTTCTGACACAATCTTTCTTCTTTTTTTAAGTGGAATTACGTTCATCTGTAACGTGAATATACAGGGAAATAAAATGGAGAATTATTCCCTTAATGAACTACAATCGGCAGGGCTAAACCTAATTGATATACTATACTAGTATATCTACACCTTTATGATAATAACATCTACACAAAATTATATTGTCAATAAACTGCAATTTTAGAAAATCATGCTCACAAAGGAGAGGGCATTTATAGGTAATTTAACTCACCATTGGAGGACTGGGTGGCCCACTAAGATTTCTAACAGTGTCAATACCAGCTTGGATGTCCTCTCGCGCTGCAAAAAGCGCCATCGCAACATCCTCCGGCATGGACGTTTGTGTCCCCTTTTTGTTGTCTGTTAACATGAAGAACTGCGAACGATAGTATTGTTCTCCCGCCTACCTCCAAGTCAATTTTCAAAAATTAACATATTCGATGAATTTTTAATATTTTTTATAGATAATTATATAGATTTTCATAAAACATTACTTATTTGGGAAAACAAAGAGAGTTAACTCTAAAATTTGGTTAAACTAGTGTTTTTCACTATAGAAATCAACGGAAAACGGAAAATATTTTTAAAACATCTTTCCCTCCCGTGTCACAAAAATTCCTTTTTACAGGTAATATAGAATGTTATTTCACAAATTAATACCAAAGCTTTTTGTGTGACACTGGGGGGGAACATATGTTTAATGACAAAAAACGATAAAAATGCTTATTTTCCACCAATTTCAAAGCGATAGACAACTGAAACATTATATTTATTGAAATATTTATGTTTTATTTATTTGCATAAAACTTAGGAAAATATATAAAGAACATTTAATCATATCCAAGACTATTTCAAAATATGGTGATGCTTGAAACTCCGATTTCAATGTAAAATATCGTCTACCCTCCTTTTTTCAAGAGCTGGAATTATAGATAATTTACTGTTTAGCACTCGTATTAAGACGATTTATTAATTACCATTGAACTGTTCTATGTATTACACAAAGATTTTATGGCCAAATTGCTATTTATATTGAATTAAATGGTTCCAAAATGTAGGCGGGAATCGAGAGTTAGCGTGCGTGTTTCTTTACAAATACACTCCAAATAGAATATTTTCTATGAGATGTGCTATTACTATTACACAATATATATACATACTCTACTTCCGAATAGTTTTAAAACTACTTTATGGAAAACTATACCCCTTTTTGTTGTCTGTTAATATGAATTTACAAATACACTCCAAACAGAATATTTTCCATAAGATGTGCTATTACTATTAAACAATATTTATAGATACTCTTCTTCCGAATAGTTTTAAAACTACTTTATGGAAAACTATTAAAATTAAGATTATAATTAAAAATCGATGATTCTTAAAAAGGAGTACATGGGATAGTACAGGAACTACTCACTTTGGAAATGCAAGTAAACCTTCCCTCTAAACAGGGAAAGTTGATATGCATACTGCGCCTTCTGATACTCTTTAGTGTATCCGTTAAAGAAGTATGGCGTTTCCCCATCACTCCCAACACCAGTTTCAAATTTTACATTTATTTTTTAGGGAAAGCTAGCAAGTGAGTGAGAAGAAAATAGAATTATTCGTTTGAATAGACCGCGGTTTCCCTGTAGATTGTGAACTCTTCACCTTTCTATGGGTGAACAACAAACAAGAGAGTTTAAATAGGGTCAAAATGTTAATTGAATAGATGCTAAACTTTTGAAAGATAGGTTGTAAACAATTCTTGTTTGTTACAATATCCATCTTCACTACCAATGTCCGACTCGCTTAAGATCAAATACAATTTGAATAAATGTTAAACTTATGAAAGTATTACCACCCATTTTCGCTGACCAAGTGTTCGATTTGTGATCCTTGTTTACAAACATATCATCAAACAACCTTTAAAGTCCATTTCATCAGGTTATATGAATTACATCTGGAATAAACTTAAGTTACTTTTTTTTAATGATGTTCAATAACTTCTCAAGCAATTACGCGTCCTCGGAGATACAATACAGCATAAAACTTAATAACTTATATGATACATGTACACATTAGTTCAGTATTTACTATTGAATATAATTTCATCTTTGAAAGATGATCAATTACAACTTTGAGTGCTTAATGACTAATAAAAATCAAACAAATGATATGATGTTTAAATCTTGAAACTAAATAGAAATGAAATCAAATCTAAAAATATATATATCTTTAAATTGCTTCGAAACAATAAATATCTAACTCGAAAATCATAATTCTTCCGCTGTGTCTATTTGTTATTTCTAAAATAAATTACTATGGATCTACTGAACTAAAAATCTTATTGGACTGAATAATGAAGAAAAAAAAAATTATGTGAATTTCTAAAGACTGACCTTTAATATCAATCTAACGTTTTCAGAATAATATTGAGGTATTTAGTTTAGTTTATAATTGCATCGAGATCGGCATTAACAAAATTAAAACATCTAAAAGCAATGGAGGCGACTACTCGGAATCGGATTGGAATTGTGGTGTTACTCTTTTTCTGTGTGTTTAAAACTGGTAGTTCGGTGGATACTTTCAATTTTTTCGAAATTTGTGACACTTATGAGTGTAATTGGATGGGTGGAGGAGAATATAGGGGGTGTCTGGAGACAGACATCCGCCAGTTAACGTTGAACTATTTTGATGCCAGTGGCATACTGGATTTAACATGCACCAATGTAAATGTTCTTTACATAGAAAACACACCACTTATGTGCAAAGATGCTAAACGAGTATTCCTTACAACAAGAGCCTCACTGTCTATATGAATGGCGATATGTGTGTTAGTATTTTATTATGACTTCATCAAATGAGTATTTAATTACAAAAATGTCTATGTATTAGGAGTCAAGAAATATGATTGCTTTGATTATAATAATTGTTTATGTCGTACTATTCAGAATTAGTGTATCTATATTACAAGTCAATACATATTTAACATTGATTTCAAATTTGTAGCATGTCTCCTCGTCTAGGAGCGACAATCCCACTGGTATCCCCACAGCTAGTATCAGAAGTGACAAACATCCCACGCAAGCTACCAGTAGCAGGATTAATGATGAATTCCAAGAGGTATTTTAACATTATATTTTTATATTTGATTTTTAAAAAACAATGTTAAACATGTATTGACTTGTGATATAGCTACACTAATTCTGAATAGCAAATTTTGCAGCATGTCTCCTCATATAGGAGCAGCCATCCCACTGGTATCCCCACAGCTAGTACCAGAAGTGACAAACATCCCACGCAAGCTACCAGTAGCAGGATTAATGATGAATTCCGAGAGGTATTTTAACATTTTATTCTTATATTTGATTTTTAAACCAATATAAAAAAGTGTAGCTGACAGTATATAGGGAACTTACACTGCCTCGCCAGTTAGCTAGCTTTTCTGGTGATGCGGTTGAGTCTCCCTCTATTTCAGGCAAGTTAAGCAACGGCGACCCTGTTTAACCCTTGGATGGGTGGCCGCTTCACGTTACAATAACAAACTGTTTGAATATGGTATGCTAACACCCCTTTCCTTCAAAAGTGATAAATAAATAATAAATTTCAAGATTCTAGAGGAGGTAAGAAGTGACACACACAATTCAATCAGTTAGTTAACAGTAGACTGAAAATAACCCTTTGTAAGAAGTTGTATCATTTTGTAGATTATGGGACTTGACAATGGTGAGGGAGACATACATAGTGGCAATAGGGAGGAAGATCTCAACATACATAATGGGGAGATGAGTGCCTTCACAACCATAGTCTTAAGTAAGTATTATTCATGACAAGAAAAACATATCAAGTGCTTATTGTGTAAATTAAAATGAAAATAATACATTATTTATTATTTCAGTAGCTTCATCTTGGTAAGAGAATATACACTTGTCATGTAACTTCACTGGCATGTTGTGATGTCTTGTGGTAGCAACTTAATATGTCTATGCTTAGCTATGTAGTGGCTTTTGCTCACCTTCTGTAGAAAAAAGTCTTGCTTACACTCCATCGGTATTCAATTAACATGTGAAGATTAATCCTAAAAACTTTTTTCTGAATGCTCTTTTAATATATTACTCACCATCTGTTTATGTGTGTTGTGTCAAGGTTGGACTATACTTTAAAAAAGAAATATTGAAACCAAAGAAAATGATCTTGAGGATGATAACACTGAATACCTATGATGATATATCAATATCTTAATTTTGTAGGTTTTCTTGGACTACTTATATATATTGGAAATTCAATTATTGACATAAAGAAGAAGTTGCTTGAAATTATAACAATTTTGAAAAAAAATATATGCAATTGTAAAACGTTTTTGTAAAATAATTTTGAAAGTTTTTAAAAGCTGCAAAAATCCAACAGTGCAGCATATTCAGGAAGATAATCCTACAAGTAGATATCCACAAAGAGTTCAAAAACAGACTGTTTTCTATGGTGACCCCGTTAAATTTTGAAATCTGTAACTCATAAGTATAGAGTATCAAGTTTGCAGCTTCAAAATAGTTGACCTCTTTGAATGATATATTTTCAAAATTTGTTTATAATTGAAAGAAGAATATGGAGATAACGAACAGTATTCAAAATCCATAAAACAATACAAAATAAGAGCAGAGCAAACGCAGACCCCCCCAATCATTTGAAAATGTTTTGTAGGCAGTAACCAATAAGTTTAATACATTTCATTTCAGCTGCTTCATTAATATCATCCTGCCTGGCAATAATTTATTTCATATATAAGAGCATTGCTTGGCTGCGAGCCGGTCGCCATCCAAGAAGGCCATTTTCAGATATAAAAGATTATATTGATGAACAATTTGAAACATATGAAGCATACAGATTTCGCAATCGTTTAGCAGGTTTTGGTGAAGACAGTGACACTCAAGTTTAAAACACCTTTAACCTCTTACATGGTATATACACATTGTGTTGATAACCAAGTCACTGTCTTCACCAAAACCTGCTAAACGCATTATATATTATGCTTACTACCTACCTTTTTAAATCATGTGAAGCTGTTTGCTTTTTATGCATTTAACATCATGTTTATTACTCACATTTTAGCCTATGTGACACTGTTTGTTTATGTTTTATGCATTATATATCATGCTTACTACTCAGATTTTATTCCCTTTGAAGCTGTTTGCTTATGCTTTTTATTCATTATATATCATGCCTAAAACCTTGAGTTGAAATTATTTTTATACAAAATTTATAGAGCGCCTTATAGAATAAACACAATTACTCTAATGTGCTGTACAACATATGTAAAAATACTTTATAAATATAATATCAAGAATAAAAAAAAATTGTTGAATAACATAAGTAAATAATTTAGTGTTGATAACCATTATAAAAATTAAAAATATTTTTGCAAAATAATCTAGCTTGTCATAGATAAAGTGTAGTATGCTCCCCTTTTACCTCCCTTAATGAAAGTAAGGTTTTCTTAGTTTTGTTTTATATTTTTATTCATATGATTCAGCTTATACTGATGAATAGCATATCTTATTTGATAATATACAGTTTATAATGTGCTAATCATTTGATGCACGTATTTGATTTTTAAATTGATTCTATTCTTTTGCTTCATAACATGTATGCTTTAAACATTTAATTCAGTGATAATCACTTGATGTACATTATTGATTTCATATTGTTCTGTGTTGCTGTTTTATATTGTAATTCATTACTTCTTTGTTTACACCTTTACATAGAAATGTGCCAAAGATTACTGAATAATACTTTTGAATATATTGTATATACATGCACTGTGATTTGATGATTTTTAAACACATTTCGTTTGTTAACATGGTATGTTTACAAGATTTGGTTTTGAATAAATGTTTAAATGATATACTGTATTCTGTATTCTTCAGCATGATTGAAATGATGTCATTGTTTAAATTTCTTTGGCGTGGTTTAAACATATTTTATTTTATAAATACTATACAAATGGTTTGAACACAAGTTCTAACAACTTACTAGGTTCTCACCATAAAACTGTCATACATAACGAAAAAAAGTGAAAAAGAAATGTTAATGTACAACAGTACAAACAAGTCAAACATAAATTTCTTTTATGTTGAATAAACAAGGTCTTGACAGATAGAAAATGAAGAAGTATTAAGTTGAGCAAAAGGATATTGACATTGTTTCATTCAAAATAAAGTTCATGAATAGTTTTTCTCCTATTTCAGAGAGGATATAAACAACTCTATTTAAAGTCAATGCCCCTCATAATTCTTGTAAGAAAGAATGTCTTTATTGCATATTTTTATTTTCATTGCATGCATCATTTGTGGATGCATTTCAATTATACAACTTCTAACATATTTACGACTTTGATATAAACAGAAGTAGGAGTGGGTGGAGTTTAAGATTAGGGCTACTTCGGGTATAAACATATAAATATGACAAGGTTCAAACACAGCGCATCTAAAAGCAGTCATGGCTTCGAATGTAAAAGCTGTTTTCTCGCAACAAATTGACGATGATGGTGAAACGCCGATCTTTGTAGTAGAGATGAATGATTCTTTAAGAATTGGGAAAGGGCAGTACTCGATAAAGGTGTCCTGTTTCAACGGGAAGGTCTACTTCCACATCCAAAGTAAGTTTAAAACTTATTGAATAAAGTTTTGTTTTATGGTAATTTATCCATAAAACTTAAAATATTATACACATAATTATTAGACACTTTGACTATTTTTTCCTTTTTTTATAAAATATGGATCCGTTACCGTGTAAAATGTTTACTTTTACATGTTATATCATTATTATAGCAATTATTGCATACAGATCTGATTAAAGTGATATTACATTCCTAATGAGGTTTTAATAGAGAATTTTAACATATTTGTTTTTCTTTTTCCCTACTGACAGATAATACAAGAGGAACAACAACTTACCTCCCTGAGGAGGTCATGCAGGCAATGGTAGGTTTGGGGGAGGAGATAGCGGCAGTAAGAGACTTTGTAAGAAATCTACAACCCTCGAGTCCTCCACTGGTAAGTTTTGTTGAATTTTGTCTTCATGTTTAAACGATGATAGTCAGATAGGCGAAATTCCACAATTATTTTTTTTTTAATATAGCTCAGAATCAGCGTACCAAAAAATAAAAAAAAGGAAAGTTACAATTGTCGAATCAGACGATAACAAAGATGCGACAACATTTTAAATTTCATGACCGTGTACTGAAATAGTAACTCAGGCATTAATGTTAACCAAGAATAATTAATACTCAATCCAAGAAGTGGCAGAAGTCTATTTCTAATTATTTTAACAAGGTCCAATCTTTGAGGCAGTCATGCGTGAAGGAATTAAAAAAGGAGACGGTTAAACTGAAAGTTTCAGCGGATGATCTTCTGGAAAGAATCAACGATAAAACCAGAGAAGTTGACGTAGACGAGCAGCAGTTAGAAATTATAAAAAATCGTATTTGTTACATCCACTCTTCCTACAAAGCGGAATTGCACGACGAAAAGATCCAAATTGAGTCGTCAGCAGATGCTCTTAAAGAAGAAATTGATAAAAAAAAAGAGAGAACTCTACAGAGACAAACAACAATTAGAAACAATCACAAATCGTAAGACTGACATTTATAATTACGTATGTGTTGTGGATTTTAATCGTTAAGCTTTAAAAGGTTTGAATTAAAAAGTTTGTTTGCAGCTGCCTACCGAACTACATGTACTTAAAATACATTCGATTCAAACTTTTTTTTAACCTATTATTTGTTATCCAATAAGAGCCAGAAAACTAATATCTTTATTAATATTTATAAAATCTAAATGTCTTCATATCCACTCTGAAATTAGAGGTAGACAATTGTAAACAATTTTTTATTCTTGATCTAATGTTATATAGATATATGATGCTTACTTCCGACTTGGTTGAGTGTCTAATATTACTTTACCCTTTCTATTTACTATTTTCGTTGTATATTAAGATTTATCAATTCAGTTGTATATTATAATTTGATTTTAAATTATGGAAGAAAACCGATTAGGTTTACAGTTGAGAATAAAGCGCAAGACTGCAAACCTTCTGATTTATTTACATAATAAACAATGATAGTAATGGATGGAGTTTAAGACTAAGCCTTTAGCTGATTGTATGTTTTGATATAGCACACTGGGGATTGGCATGTGCACCTTTTGAATAAATCTACATATAAGGTTAACATTCTGACTTATTTACACATTTGGTATAGGAATGGGTGGAGTTTAAGACTAAGCCTGTTTTCATAATAGAACCGTCGGCATGTAAGCCTTTTGACTTAATCTTAATATTTCATACTATTATATAGTACAGTGGGTGTGGTTAACCTCTGAGCCTTTTAGTTTAATTTACATATTTGGTAGACAATTATATAGTAAAGTGGGTGTGGTTATCCTCTGAGCCTTTTAGTTTAATTTACATATTTGGTAGACATTATATAGTACAGTGGGTGGAGTTGATGTGTGCTAGTATCCCCATCCCACTACTACTTTTACCCTTATGTGTCTCTTGCTCTGTCCGTAACAAATTTATCGCATTTTTTCAGCATCTGCTCATTACATGCTTGAATTTTAGCCAATTCTTTGCGGAGGCATGCGGTATGTATTCAAATCGATGCCATCTTCCTATTTATCGATGTGTCTGTCCCTACCAAACATTTTAAACAAATTTTACCTTAAATCGAAATCTCGAAAAAGATACTTAAATTAGTAAGCAAGTATTCAACAAAAGCCTTAAATAAAAAGAAAAGGCAAAATGTGGCAAAATTGTGTCCAATACCTCATTCTAAAACGCTTCAAGGTTTGTCTTTGGACAGATTTTTCAAGAAAATTTATTTCAAAGGGAAACAAGAGGCCCAAGGGCCTTGAATCGCTCTTCTGATACGATTGTACGATCTATCACTTCTATTTGAAGCCTCTAACCCTGAGTATTCTAAGACCCAAGTTGCATCATCTGACAAAGTTTGATGATTTTTAGCCAATTAGGACTGAAAATATTTTTAATAATAAAGCTATAAAAAACCATAAGTACATCACATCATATTAAGATTGAAGTTTTCTGAAGACTCAAGATGCATTAATAAACAAAGATTGAAGATTCTAAGCCAATAAGTATTTGAGATTTTTAAAAGTAGGTCACCGTGACCTACTTTTTTGTCTACATTCTATGAAAACCCAAGATACATCAACTAACAAAGTTTGATGATTCTAAGCCAATAAGTCCTTGAGATATTCAAAAGTAGGTCACCATGATCTACTTTTTGGTCGACAATCTCTAAAAACCAAAGATGCATCAACAAACAAAGTTAAACCAGTTAGTACCGTAGATACTTAAATAAAGCCTTAAATGTCAAAAATTAGGTCACCGTGACCTACTTTTTGGACATCATTCTCCGAAAACCCAAGATGCATCAGCTTACAAAGTTTGATGATTCTAAGCCAATAAGTACTGTAGATACTTAAATAAAGCCATAAAATATTTAAAGTAGGTCACCGTGACCTACTTTTTGGTCGTCACTCTCCGAAAACCTAAGATACATCAACTCACAAAGTTTGATGATTCTAAGCCAATAAATACCTAAGATACTTAAATAAAGCCATAAAATGTCGAAAGTAGGTCACAGTGACCTACTTTTTGGACATCATTCTCAGAAAACCAAAGATTCATCAACTTACAAAGTTTGATTATTCTAAGCCAATAAATACCTAAGATACTAAAATATAGCCTTAAAATGTCGAAAGTAGGTCACCATGACCTACTTTTTGGACAACATTCTCCGAAAACCCAAGATTCATCAACTTACAAAGTTTGATGATTCTAAGCCAATAAGTACCCGAGATACTTAAATATAGCCATAAAATGTCGAAAGTAGGTCACCGTGACCTAATTTTTGGTCGTCACTCTCCGAAAACCCAAGATGCATCAACTCACAAAGTTTGATGATTCTAAGCCAATAAATACCTAAGATACTTAAATATAGCCATAAAATGTCGAAAGTAGGTCACCGTGACCTACATTTTGGTCGACATTTTTCAGAGTCCCAAGATGCATCTCCTGACCAAGTTTGATGATCATAGGTTTGAAGGTAATCAAAATATGCCTTTTAAACAATTTGAAAACAAATGCCTGCAAAATTCTAAAAGTAGGTCACAGTGACCTACTTTTTCTTAAATATGTTTTAAGGTCCCAAGATGCAGCAACTTACAAGATTTGATGATTCTAACCCTTTCAGTGCCTGAAATAATGGGATTAAATGTTTTAAAAAGGATAAGTCATAAAGTTCAAAAAGTAGGTCACGGTGACCTACTTTTAAGTTGACGTTGTTCAAGGACCCAAGATGCATCAACTGACTAAGTTTGATGATCATAGGCCTTAAAGTATCCAAAATATGCCTTTAAATCAATTTGAAAACAAATGCCCGCAAAATTTAAAAAGTAGGTCACCGTGACCTACTTTTGAGTTAACATGATGTGAAGTCCTAAGATGCATCAACTTACAAGATTTGATGATCCTAGTCCTTATAGTAAGCAAAATATAAACATTTTTATTAATTGTAAATTTAGGTCAACTTTGAAGTGACCTTGAGACCACGCCCTTTGCCCCAGGGTCATGCCTTGAACAATTTTTAATCTTCAACATATCCTGATCCTTGTATGTAAGTTTGGTGAAAATCTGCCTGGTGGTTCTGGAGAAGAAGATTTTTTAGCAACCAGTACTTTTGGTTTTGTTTTCTTGATTATCTCCCCTTGTTTAAGGGTCCCAACCCTTATTTAAGTATATAAGGTAGCCCTTAGGCCAAGGATACCCTGTGACAAATTTGACACTAATTGGCCAAGGGGTTCTCGAGTTATGGCCCATATTCTAAAAAGTTAACGCACACCGCACACTGCACGACGCACACCGCACAAATGGCCATAGCATTAGCTCTTTGAGCCTTTGGCTCAGAAGAGCTAAAAATGGAACGGCAAATTAGAAAAAAATTTAGTTAACACAAAAATGAGAATTCTTCATGCTTTAGGGCCACTTTCTGTTTTATGGAGCAAGGCAGAGAGAATTAGTAAAACGGGCAAGGGCATGGACCCTTCTGATGTAATTCAGTTTGTTCAGAGAGCAATCATGTTCGTAGGGAATTCTCATTTCCTTTACAATACTGATAGACGTAAAGCGTCAGTAGTTGTTATTTCGGATAGGAGGTACAAAAAATCAATGGGTAAATGCAAAGGTGATTTATTTGGGAAACGTTTTCTCAAACAGCTAGCTAAAGAAAACAGAGAATTAAAACAGCTTTTGTCTACTGGTAATGAGAAAAAGGTTTGGTCGCAGACAAGACAATTTTCTGATAGATAACGCCAGTTTTTCTTCAGAGACACTCATCAAGCCTCCAGTATGGGGGTCGCAGACAGACAGAGGCAGACAGAGGCAAATGCCTATTCCCTCAAAATTCAAAACAGAGGAACAGATTTTGATACGTGCCGAAATAGAAAAGTTAGTGTCAAAACATTCAGTACGGGAGACAACTCCCACGAGCGATTCTTTTTACAGCAACGTTTTCTTGGTACCCAAGAAGGGGGGGGGGGGCGAGTTAAGACCCATAATAAATCTTAAGAAATCTAAACAGTTTTCTCCCTTACGCACATTTCAATATGGAAGGGGTACAGTTGTTGAGAGATCTCATGGAAAAGGGAGATTGGTTAGTAAAACTAGATCTAAAAGACGCGTATTTGACAATAAACGTGGCAGAGGAATTTCGCAAATTTCTGAATTTTTCTTGGAAAAACAAAATTATGGAGTTTACCTCCCTTCCATTCGGGATTGCAATAGCACCGCGAGTGTTTACAAAGATAATGAAAATTCCGATAGCAGTTTTACGTCGTTTGGGTATACGTCTGGTGATTTACCAAGACGACATTCTAATTATGAACCAAAATCCCACAGGAATTCAATTAGGAAAAATCCGTTTTAGTGCCTTCGCATATAACGGAATTTCTGGAATTCACTGTAAACTCGGTGACAATGACCCTCTCTCTCCCAAAAGACAAGGTGCTAAAGAAACAGAACTGCTTAGATTTTGCGAGTCGTCCGTCTGTCTCAGCGCATGATCTGGCCCAACTAATAGAGCGTCTAACGGCTAAAAATCAAGCGGTTCTACCCTCACCTCTCCATTACAGAAGTCTCCAACTACTAAAGACAAAAGCCCTACATACGGGAGGGAGTTAAGACCATTATGTACAATTAGACGAGGATTCGAAACAAGAACTAATATGGTGGTCGACAAAACTAAGCGTATGGAATGGGAGAGCCTTAGTACGTCCCCAGCCAAACATAATAGTCAAATCAGATGCAAGTCTGTTAGGATGGGGTGCAATTTGTCAGAATACAAAAACGGGAGGTCTTTGGTTACAGAACGAAAAGGGACAGCACATAAACGTATTAGAGCTCAAAGCAGCGTTTTTAGTGTGAAAATTAGCGACATCAATCAACCAAACTTGTAAGAGATTTATGAGGACCCGACACTCCAAACCACACTTTAAGTAAATATGTTTTTTGCATTGAGCAGATTAATATCTGATTTGAATTATGCAAGTAGTTGTAGAGTGTTTCGGCTATTAAGAAGCCTCATCAGGGGTCACGGACATAAATCATGGTGTTTGTTTTAGGTGAGACCGGATTATGTCGTCACCTATATTCTTATGTTTGCTGTAGGCAATGATTGGTTGAGAATTAAATAAAGTTTTGCATTCTGCATTTCTAAGAATGGTGTTCCAATATTTTAAAATTCGTTTTTTCAGTCCTTTAACGCAAGGGTTAAATTTAGTAACCAGTACTGTAGGGTTACGTAATGACTGTTCTTTAGTCTTTTTGATGATGAGTTTTGATCGGTTTGTGTTGACCGTTTCCTTGATAATAGGATCAATTTCCGAAGTAGAGTAGCCTCGCTTTGATAAGTGCGTCTTGAAGTCATTAAGTGTTGCATGTAATATTTCAGGGTCAGTGGTGTTTCTTGCATGTCTAATGCATTCTCCTTTAATGAATCCTTTAAACACAGCTGGGCTATGAGCGCTCTGTCTGTGTAGATACTGAAAGTTATTTGTTGGTTTGATAAAGGACTTGATATCAAGTTTGTTAAAATTTTGAAATTTCTGTCCTTTATAAACTGTAGTATCAAGGAAGTTGACAGCAGTTGGAGAAATTTCAAATGTAAATCTTAGATGCTTGTGACAGTGATTGCCGATATTAAAGAATTCTTCTATCTCTGGTTGCGTTCCATTGAATATTATGAAACCGTCATCACGGTATCTGCCGTGGAAGACAATTTTGCTGGCATGACGAAATTGTGCCATTATATGCTTTGTGATTTGATACATTCTGATGTCACAGATCTCTGGACTGGGGACTGCCCCCATACTTGCTCCTATTATTTGTTTGTAATATTTTCCGTCGAATTCAAAGTAATTGTTTTCCAAGACGCATTTCAGTAAGAAGTTTAGATCCTCAGGGTCCGGATATGGAATGTCTAATTGCGTTTTATTGGCCTGTGTGTAAGCCTCATTTACTGATGAGAGAAGTTCGTTGAATTCCATGTTTGTGTACATGCTCGTCACATCATAAGTAATTAATAATGCGTTTGTTGGCAATGTGAGGCCTTCGATTTTGGTGATAAAGTCCGTAGTGTCTTTGATATAAGTTGATTGTTTTTGTACAATGGGTACAAGAAAGTAATCGCAATATTGTCCTATTTTCCTCGTTGGCGTATCGCATTGCGAGATAATTGGTCTACCAGGTGGTAGTTTCCTAATGCTGCACTGACCGTTTATTAGAGCATTGTAAATGTTTGCTGGTATTTTGTGGGTTTTCGGTAAAAGGTACAAATGCCCACATTTGAGTGAAGGTTTTTTGTCATTAAGAAATTTGTAAGTTTCTTTGTCCAGTGACCCATTTGAATGCATTGCGGCAAGTTTATTTTGAATGTTTTCATGCAGTTTGAGCATGTTGGGTTCAGATACTTGCATATAGTGTTTAGATTGCAGTTGGCTTTGTGCTTCCAAGACATATTGGTCTTTGGTCATAATGACAATTGTGTTGCTTTTATCTGCTTTTTTAATAACAATGTCGTTGTTATTTTTAAGAGATAAAATAGCTTCTCTTTCAGCATTTGAGATGTTTGATCTCTTTTTTACAATTTCCAAAGAGGAAAGTTCCAATTTTGTTTTATCTATATATTCCTCGAGTTCGCTGCATGTAAATGGCGGTTTGTAGCCAGATTTTGTGTTAAAGGGGTGAATGGCATTGTCGTCTCCGGTACATGTATCAAAGTGGAATTTGTATCTGAGTTTCCTTGCAAATTCTTCAATTCAGTGTTTTCAGTCAAAAATGATAAAAAAGCACGTACTACTGCAATCGGACAACAAAGTGGCGATAGCTTATGTAAACAACATAGGGGGGGGGGGACAAAATCAAAGAAATTGACAGAACTTGCAAGTCAGATTGGCAATGGTGTTTGGAAAGGGAAACTCTTACGGGGAAATATTTACCCGGGGAAATGAATGTAGAGGCAGACAGGGAGAGTCGTCATTTCAAGGACACGATGGAAATTAGATCCACAGATATTCAGTCACCTAATGCAAATAACAGGCCCTTGTTCAGTAGTTCTTTTTGCAGACAGGACAAATGCCCAACTGAACAAATATTTCAGCTGGAGGGAAGACCCTCATGCTCTGGCATCAGACTTGGAGGGAAATTCTGGGTTACCCTTTCCCCCTTTTTGCATGATCATTCCTTGTCTAGCGAAAGTGGCCCGTGTCGCTGTAAATGCTGGCACGAAAAAGATCCCTCACTGCTCAAAGGCCCTTAGTGCTGAGCATAGGACAAAATTTGTAGCCCTCCACAGGCAAGTGGTGGCGTCTCCATACGAGTGAAAAATTCTCAAGAGGGACGTCAAACAACATACAATCAATCTAGCGAAAGTGAGGGAGGAGAAGTGCGAAGTTGTGATCGTAACACCGACATGGCAAACGCAACCTTGGTATCCTCTCCTCCTTCAGATGTCGATAGACTTTGCAGTGCTTATACCGATGGGTTCGAGAACCTTAACTTCTCCCCTGGGGCAAGTTCACCCGTTGATCACCAACGAAACGATACAACTAGCAGGGTGGTAGGTATCAGGTGACATTACACAAGGTTTTTCAGACCAAGTTTAAGAACTACTCTTGCACGCATGGAGACCAAGCACAAAATCTGCTTACGACAGTGCCTGGTCGAAATGGAATAGCTGGTGTTTGGAACGGTCAGTTGATCCCTTTTCAGCCCCTTTGGTCTATGTTCTAGATTTTTTAGCTTGGATGTTTTATTAGGGTTATAAATACCGTACAATTTATGTTCATAGGTCGGCAATTTCCTCAGTGTTACCACAATTAAATGGAGGTTCTGTAGGTCAGGTCCCTGTTGTGAATGAACTGTTTAAGGGAATATTAATAAAAGACCCATCGCAACCTAAATTTGTTTTTTTCCAGGGATATTAATATTGTTCTCAAACATCTGTCTGAAATGCCTTGTGACGAAGACCTTTCTATTTTACAACTGAGTAAAAAATTTACCATTTTACTCGCTCTAGGGGCTCCAAAAAGGGTTTCTGAGATTGCTAGATTTGATCGCCGATTTATGGAAAGAAAGGGTGATAGTATTGTTTTTTCAATTACGGGGTTTATCAAAATCTCAAATGAACAATACATGTAGATCAGTTCAGTACGATAAAATTGATGATGAGAAACCTTGCGTGATACAGTGTTACTCTGTTTACGAGAAACGAACTGAATCATTTAGATCGCAACTTAAAACTGAACCCGATCCGTTGCTCCGCGCAACCAAAAAGCCCCATAATGGAGTTTCGGCACAAACAATTAGCAACTGGATAAAGTCAGTTATGTCAGATGCAGGTATAGATACATCGAAATTTTAGGCGCATTCAAGTAGAATGGTCTCTTGACGTAGAGCACATAATACCGGAATACCTTTAGAAGAAATTCTATCAAAAGCAGATTGGTCAAATGCTCGAACATTTCGAACTTTTTATTTACGTAATACATCATCAGATTTGTCTTATACACGTAATGTTTTGAATATGGTGAGTTTTATTTTCGGCTTTAAGCATGCATTATTATATCTCACGGAAATATAATTGAGGATTTTATGAGGGCGCGAAGCGCCCGAAATGAAATATAAATTATATGATAATATTGAAGTGAGACATAATAATGCATTTCCCTCCGGATCAGTGGGAGATGTTTGGTTTTTTTTTTCGTTTTTCCATTACTTAATAGTGTAATTGATATAGAATTACCTTACATTTGAGTTATAATTTTGTACATATGTTGTAGGAGGATAACTCTGTACCTTAAACGGAACGACGCCACTGCGCCTCTCTGATTTTTCCTGTATGATGGATTTTCACATGAACTGTTGCACTAGAAGAAGAGACATATTTGCTCAAAATCCTGATCTTGATGGATAAGATTTTTCACGTTTTTGTTTTATAGAATAATCTTGTTGCATATTTACTATAATTTGTTATTAAAAGAACTTTTTAAAGTCTTCTTTGTTTGGCTCGCATTGAAAGTCTTCAATTGTACGTATTGAACAGATAGGGTTTACCTGGGACATGCGCAGTAGGTCTCATACCTGAGTAGTTTTTATGTATTTATAGGTAGTCATACTTTAAAGAGCTGTAGTTTGAGTGTTGAATTGAAGGTCAATGCATTATTATATCTCACTTCAATATTATCATATAATTTATACATGTATTTCATTTCGGGCGCGAAGGGCGCTTCGCGCCCTCATAAAATTTTCAATTAAATCCACTAATGCGCGGATTGACAGTTTTATGGAAGAGCCCGCTACAAAGAAAGCAAAGTTATCTAACGATGATGATTTGGAGATACAATAATTAAATCCAAACAAAGAGGAAAATTCCTCGCAAGAAAAAGAAGAGGCAAAGCCAGAATCAAATACCTCAATTTTGTCTTAACTTTCTGACAAATTTACATCTTCTGAAAAAAACGGGCCCTTCTATTAATGTGGAACTATCCAAGATTCTAAAATCGATTGTTCGTTATCGGCAAACTAAGAAAGATGATGCAAAAATAAGAACCGATCTCTTGGAAAAGAACCCACGACCTAACAATTGTGATTTTCTATAAGCTCCAAGAGTAAATCCCAAAATTTGGAGAGAGATATCTACTAATACAGTGAAACTTCTCCAAACCGCCCCCCCCCCCCCCTGGAAACCGGTTCTCCCTGAACATCGGCCAAATTTATAAGTCCCGGCAACATTCTTTACACATAAACTCTCATGAAACCGGCCACCCCTGAAAACCGGACACCGGCCACTTTTCCAAAAACAAAAGTTAAGAAACATAGGAAATTCCCCTCATCATACCGGCCACTTTTTGATTGCAAGAAATTAACTGTCATTGGCCGGAAGGGTAATAATGACCGGCAGGAGGTGTGAAAATAGCCTACTCACCAGAAGTCAGAGGTGTGAAAAACTGAATATGGCTTCATAGGATTTTCTAATGTTTAACCGTCTTGAAGGGGTAGTCATCTTGCCAGACTACGTAAATGGCCGGTCTAAGTTGTGTACATAATTATGATAAACAAAAATTAAACTTGAATTAATAAAATGTCAAGCAACTAATACATTAAAATCACAGAATGAAGGATATGGAGATAACGAACAGTATTCAATCTCAACGTCCATTAAACAATATACAAAATAAGAGCAGAGCAAACACGGACGTCTGAAACATCAGAGGTGTGATCAGGTGCCATGGAGGAGTGAGCATCCCCTGCCGACCGGTCACACCCGCCGTCAACAAATTATCGCACGCCATATTGCAACGTCTTTTTAAATACACATAAGCGGCCTTAAAATTGGAAACAGTTAAACAATGCTAAGAAAAAAAAATGGTAAAATGTTTACCAAAATATAAATTTTTTAATTAAAGTTACAGAAGTATTGCTCAGAAATGTTTCGATTATTTACTTTTCACTGAAGTGCAATTTTTTGTACAAGATCTAAAGGTATCGAATTTCAAAAATCTCAATCTTCACTTCTACGGGCTATTGGACCGGTTGCATATGTGTTGGAAAAATTGGTGGAAAAAGATCCAAAAGGAGAGAATGAGGAAATTTCTCCGCTAGTCGAGAGTCTAATGGATGCTGTAGTTCTCGTCACTATAGCCAACGATGACATGAACGAATTAAGAAGTAGCAACATCAAGCCTGATCTGCATACGGATTATAGATCTTTGTGTTCTTACCAGGTCCCTGTGGCCGAAATGCTTTTTGGAGATAACATTGCCGATCAATTAAAATTAATTCTGGAGGCCAAAAAAGTTCCATGGAAAGAAAGTTGACAAATATCAACAGTCGACAAAGCTTTTTTTAGGATCAAGAAGGATCCTTGAGGGATTTGAAAAGAAGAAGCTGGCCGATGTACTCCCGCCAGAGAACATGTCATAGGAAGTGTCCGATGTTGACGGCGAAGGGGTGTTTATTGAATTCAAAGTCAAGCGCCTCCAATGTTTTCAAAAATTGAACGACAATCTAGAGGAAGTTCAGAAAGCCAACCTTTCCCCTCAGTACCTACGTCAGGTTAAGAAGAGAATGGAATCGCCTTCCATGAGGCTTGCTCCACAAGGCTGCCCCAGCTTCATCATTAGGGAGGAGGGTTGACGTTGAGAAAAGACAAATTTAGGAAAATAAAATCAAAATTCTACTGCTCAAAATATTAAATTTGTATCAATTTGTCAATGTGTTTGAAACAAATATATTTTTTCCGTTATGCACTCGCTTAGAAGTTAAAAAAATATTTGATAGTTTAGCATGCGTTTGGAGTAGAAATTAAGATTTCTTAATGTACTATCCTGTCATAGTAGTAATCCAAAGCATGAAAAAATTGACTTATTGTGGAACTGTTTTTTTTTTTATTTATTATTATTATTTTATTATAGGTTTTTGCAAAATATCAAACTTTAACAAACCATTTAAAATTTATTATAATTTACAATTTATAATTTACAGAAACAATGTAAATTATCATGTTTGCTATGTTAATTTTTAAAATGTTCATGTGGTTTTTTTTCTTTGACGTTATGATAGTTATGTATTTATTAATTTTATCTATTTCAAGATGATGTCCAGTTAAAACAAGAAATTAAATAAAAGCACGAAGGCATAAATAATATTACAGTATGAAATTTTATACAGTTTTTACCTCTTAAGTTTATACAATCACTCAAACCAAAGCATTTTTTGCTAGAACTATTATGTTTGGCGTATGGATCACCTTGATGAATGTGAGAAATTTTACAGCTCTGAAACGGTGGGGAAAACCGATCTTTATTCAACATGCGCTCAACAAGGGGGAATACCGTATACCTGGTACTAACTACAGATGCGATGGGTTTTTAGAAAAAAAGAACGGAAAAGGCACCATTTACGAGTTCTACGGGTAAATATTAAATGAAAAAAAATGATTTAATGTGCCCCCAAAAGAGGGGAGGGGCGGCCGCGCACCGGTAACCCATCTAATGCTTTTTTACTTTTATTTTTTAGCTGTGCCTATCACGGTTGCTTATCGTGTTATATCCACGATCGGTTTACCATTAAACACCCATCTACGAACCAGTCGATTCACCAATTATATGACATGACCAAACGACGGGAAAGAGAACTGAAAGCACTGGGTTATGATCTGGTCGTTATATGGGAGCACGACTTTGACCACAGTTAAAGAAAAATCCGGCATTAAGACAATTCGTCTCAACCTTAGATATTCAGGATAGATTAGATCCACGGGACAGTTTTTTCGGTGGACGGACAAATGCTGTGAAGTTACATTATAAAGCCACTGAGAATGAAACCATCCAATATTACGATTTCACGAGTCTCTATCCTTGGACGAATAAGTATTGCAGATACCCCGTCGGTCACCCGACCATCATCACGGAGGATTTTAAAGACTTGTCTGAATATTTCGGAGTGGCAAAGGTGACCATACTACCACCCCGTGGATTGTACCACGCCTGTCTCCCGTATTTATCCAATCAAAAACTAAAATTTCCTCTGTGTAAAAAATGTGCTGACACTGAAAATCAAAATGAATGTCATTGTTCGATACATGAAAGATGTATTACGGGTACGTGGTGTACACCAGAAATCCAAATGGCAATTTCAAAGGGATATCAAATCTTAAAAATATACGAAGTTTATCATTTTGAGCAGTCATCCCAATATGACAGAGTATCAGGCACGGGGGGTCTCTTTACTCAATATGTAAATACATTCTTAAAAATCAAACAAGAGGCCTCGGGCTTTCCTACTGAGTGCGAATCGGAGGAGGCAAAACTAGAATACATTAGAGAATACCAAGAAAAAGAAGGGATCAGGTTAGAATACCATAAAATTCAGAAAAACCCCGGTTTGCGGTGTCTAGCCAAGTTGTGTCTAAACAGCTTCTGGGGAAAATTTGGTCAAAGGTTAAATATGAAGCAATCCATGTTTATTCATGAAAGTGAAGCCGAGGTCTTTTTCCGCATTTTATCTGATCCAACAAAAATCCCGGACAATTTTCACATTGTATCAAAGGACACAGTACAATTAGAATGGAATGAACACCCTCTGTTTACACCCTTTGATCGAAAAACCAACATATTTTTGGCTTCATTTACCACAATGTGGGCTCGTCTAAAGTTGTATAGCGTGTTGAATGTGTTAGGTGATAGGGTATTGTACTTTGATACGGATAGTGTCATTTTCAAAACCCACGATTCAGATGACTTGAGTTATCTCCCTGTCGGAAATTATTTGGGTGAAATGACGAATGAAATCGATCCTAAAGACGGCCACATTATCGAATTTGTATCCGGAGGCCCTAAAAATTACGCTTATCGCACCTTTTCTGGTAAAGAGGAATGCAAAGTTCGGGGTTTTACTTTGAATTGGATGAACTTAAAATTGATCAACTTTGAGGCCATAAAAGACATCATTTGTACAGCAAACGATAGACAAATTGAGATTCACAATCCTTGCAAAATCTCGCGAGACAAAAGAAAAAGAAAATTGCTTAATCGTAAAGAAAATAAAAACTACCAAATGGTATATACCAAACGTAGATTGTTATCAAATTTAGACACCTTACCATTTGGATTTTAAGTGGTTGAAAAAATGGTATATACCAAACGTAGATTGTTTTCAAATTTAGACACCTTACCATTTGGATTTTAAGTGGTTGAAAAAATAAACAACATATTGCTGTCATTTTCTTGTAAATTTTATTAGAAAAGCTTTTATGCAATAAAATGTTGAATACAAATTATTGATTTATTTTTTTTTTACAATTAATATGTATGCCAAGGAATGTTTCTCTGACGTTTTTGTTTTGTTCTGGAAAGACCTGGAGGTCCGGATACTGTTTTTATCTTGCTGATGTAAGCACCTCCTGACTGTAAGTCATGCATCTCATTCCCCACGCTGGAGTTTACTTCTTGAGGGTTTTTGTATAAGTTGAGAGACTTGTCTTTGATCTCCTTGTCTTCATGATTAGAGATGTCACTTTGAACACACTCGTCATTATTCTGCAATCTTCTCAGGTGTTCGTATTTTAGTTTCGGTATTAATATCATTTCTTTTGCCATTTCGTTTATTGAAATGTTGAACAATCGGTTTTAGTATAAGAGACAGTAACTGTATGTGTTTTGATAATATTTGTCGTTTCCGTTTTGAACTGGTTTCACGGGATCCTAACATCCGAATGAATGGTTTGTAAGGTGTAAGTTGTCTTATGTACTGTTTTGTCAAGGGGTATGTCCCAGTGTAAATATTGAGGGCTATTTCACTGATTACGTCGCATTGCTCATCGGTTAACGATTTGATAATGTGTTTTTGCTGAGCAGTGTCTATATCCAACAGAAATCGGAGGAGAGCAATGTGCTTCCGCACTCTTTGCTTCATGATCGTAGTATGAATTGCATAACCATTTGTTGAAAGTATTTATAATGGTTGATAAATAATCATGTCTTCACCAGGGAGAATGTGAGATCGCAGTTGATATTCTTTGTTTTGGGTAGGTTCCAGACAAACAAGTAAGTAACCAAAGTTAGGGCGTGTGGCTAATTCGTAAGCCGCTTTAAAAAATGGTACATTTCCTGGTAGGATTTGGGATCCGAAGGTGATAATTTGCCGTGAATCCCGGTAGTTCTTAAATAAGATCACATTAAGGCAGTTTAGAGAAATGGTCCTGGCATATTTTCCGGGGGGAAAAGCATCACTGTGGTTATATTGCGATGATGTGAAGTCACCGTAAATAGATGTACACAGTCTTGAGATTGTGCAACCTTTAACATAAGGTCATCTAAAACGATGATTGTATGACACACATCTTCTGTATACTTCTCTATATCTTCCTTTGTGGGTAATCCCTGATGTAATACCAGAGTGGGTATTGATTGTTCCATGTCGTGGAACATATTTTGATGCTCAGAATAAGCATATATTATTTTATCCACCGGCATTGTAAACATCTCATTAGCTTTTTCTAGCAACTGTTTTGTAAAATACGTTTTCCCGCTCTGGGTACTACCATATATCAAAATAGTAGTTGGTGCAGAGAAAGGAAGCAAAGACTTTGTTTTCCACCACTCGCTGTCGTTTGTTTCCATGTTATGCCTTCGTCAACCTCTAGGATTGTGATTTTGAAGCATGGGAAATCCAATTCTTATAGAAAAAAACACTTTTTTCATTGAAATTAGTTTAATTAAAAAAATATCGAAATACAAAGTTCTGAACAAAATGATCATTGAATTGATAGTCATCGGAAAATAAGGTGTATAACTGTATCAGTGATTGTTTATAACATAATCGTACAATTAAAAACATCAATACATAAATTCCACAGAGGTTAGAGTTTATGGATTGAAGTCTTGTGTTTTTCATATCACAACGTTTACTATTGTTAACAATAAAGTCTCTTATATGGTGACTGTATGCAGTCACTGGCTTCCCAAGACTGTCAAAAAATTCTGATTGATATGGGCTGTGTATGATAATGGCTAACCAATGTTCACCCGGAAATGGAAGCGGTTGATTGTTCACAATGAACGCGCTAGGATATTGTTGAACATGTTTTGGTAGGGTATTGCTAGCATAAACTCCTTTTACAACTCTCCGTAGACATGGGTCCTTTTCCACTAGATCGTGGAGCTGTTTAGAATTCATGGTTGAATATAGTTAATTTCACGTGATCTGTCTATTTCTAACAAAGAAGAGAAGGTGGCAAACACCAATGCGTTGGCAGCTTTGGTTGTTGCTTGTTTGAATTTCAATTCCAGTCTGGTGTTACCCCTTCGGATCAGGTTAAGATATTCCTCGCCAAATCCACATGGGTCTATGGTAAACACAAAAAGGGAATATCCGTTACCAAAATTGCTTCTGGTAATGATTAGACCTTCATCTCGATTCCATTTTCCGCAAGCTTCAAACAGTCGTGTGTAGGCTGTGGAAAAATGTCCAGCCGTAAAATCCGTCTGTAAGGGTCTTCCTGGAACACTTTCTCCATTGATGTATACTCCTACATCAGTGAGGTCTAAATGTTCAAAATTGAACGGATTTTTGGTGTAATCTCCGTTGACAGCTTTTTGATCAACCAAGGCCACAACCAGGCGGTCCGGTATTGCCTGTGGGAAAATGTTATCCCAATAAAATTCAGTCGAGCCTTTTGGGATTGTGTTCATCTTCAATTCATTCCTAGTGATGGGGTATTTGACAGGAGTCGTTTCTATTTGTTTGGTATGATTTAGTAAAATACCAGGATCTACACGGACTTTAGCTACTTTGTAGACAACATCCTGTAATTCCAACTTATAGGAGGGTGAAGTGGCAGCTGACATAATTACGAATGGTGCACTGGATCTAAACAGTTTAATGTAAATATCTACCCCGTTGATTAAGTATTTATCTATGTCAAATATGTCTTCCATCAAATTTCCTTCTAATTCAAAGGTTTGACTCTGCTGTGTGTACCCGTAACGTAGTACCAATCCGGCATTTCCCCCGTTGTAGGCATTTGCATCGCTTAAGTTGCCTTCATCCTTAAAGAAGAGCTCTGATTGTTTTTGTGAAGATAGCTCGTCTTTACCGCTGAACAATATTGTTTTCAAATAACTTTTCCAGGGGTAGTTGTTCGTATTGAAAGATACTAGCTTGTTGTTTAGATAAACGTCCATCTGAGAAAACATGCTTTGTAGTGGCAAATTGATGATGCCTGTTTTTTCGTTGGCTGTCAAAGATGTACCGTCGGCTTTTAAAATCCGGGCTTTGACATATAATCTACTTCGCTTTAAATCAATATATTCCGCTCCAGCCCCAGAAATTACCATCTCAATGGGACTGTCCGCACTGAGGCTGGAAATGGGTCTTGCTTCCGTAAAGTAGACTTTTTCAACCGCTACTTGATTAGTGGGAGAGGCAAATAATGAAAGTTCCATTGGTTGAGCTATATCTTTATCGTCCCTGCTTAAAAAGGCCATCTTTTTTATTCGTTGAATATGTTCTTGTAACTGTCGATGGCAAGTACTTTTGCCTTTGTAGATATTGGCTTTTTAGGAGTTTTTCTCTGTTTAATAACTTTTTTCTTCTGGGAGCTTGTAGATATGTTTCGAATTTTTCTCTGTTGACTGACGGATTTAATCTTATTCTTGGATGATGTTACCCGTTTCAGATCCTTTAAAGGACTGACAGATGGCTGTTTGTGTTGGCTTTTTATACCACTTTTTAGTTTGACATGGGGATTTCCCTTTTCAACATCGCTGGTATGCTCCACTCGTGCACGTTCTTCTACAGCTGCCAAGGGTGTTACTTGTGTGAAATTTTGTTGGCTTTCCAGTTGTGAGTGAGGTCTAATAGGGATGACATATGATTTTCGTGTCTTCATACTTCTACCTATATGCTTAGGTTTATAATTATAGGGATTAAATTTTTTCTCAGCCATGTTTTTGTAAAATGCCTCCCATATTTTAGGGTCGCTCACATACGTTTGACTGTTCATCATAAAATGTAAGGAAACTTCTTGAAGTGAAGTGATATGTTCACCGCTCCGTTTAAAAATGAAAATAATTTACCGTCCTTGTCCGTTATATACAATGATATCTGATGTATTTGAGATATTTTTACCGGAATATAATATGGTAATGTAAAAATCATATTGCCGGTTGTTTTTTGTTCTAAATAAATCTTCCTTAATAGAGGCATTTCTTTACTTCCGACCATGGATTCCTCACAAATATTACAGCATACAAAAACTTCGTGTATTTTGGATGTTGAAAGCCAGCTTCCCACATTGAACTCGGTTAAAGCTACGGTCCAGTACCCATCAAATTGAATTTGTTTGTTCAACTGGATTGTAAAATTGTTGGGATTGTTTTGAAAATATTCAGAGCTGTCTTCAGACGATAATAACATACGGATACTCATCGTGAAAATGAACATAGTTGGTTGTAGATTTGGTATTTTATTCGAATTTTTCCAAGGAACTTTCAGAAATCCAGGAGTTGAATTTATTAGGCCACCCTTCCCATTTTATATATACTTCCTTAGTCTGACCTCTACGTCTTTTTTAAAGTACTTTCTCGACCCTTTAAAGAATATCGTCTGGCTTGATAACCTTCTGAAGTTCTGATTGATAAAATGTACCTTCAATTGAATCGTCTGCTAAATCTTTTAACTTATAGACAGGAATTCCATCTCTCAGGTAGCGTTGACTGATTTTAAAATATTCCTCTGTCCATTTTTGTTGATAATCTCTTTTAAAGGGGTGTTTAATCTCTGTTATACGCACATTATCTCCTATTTTTAGATTGTATGGATTTCTCTTTTTCTTTTTAACAATTTTTAGTACAGGTTTCTGTATCTTAGTTTTTTTGTCTTTGGTTTTGTTCTTCCTCGTTAGGTAGCTCGTATATCTGACTTCTCCAGCGTTCTCCTTGTTAACTGATACAGGTGAAAACCCCCCTAACATCCTATGTGGTCTGGTATTGTACGTTTTTACCAAGTCTTGTAAAATATTAGTATATTCATAGGTTCTATTTTTTAAAAAATAACGATACATCATATTCTTCATTGTGCGTATGACTCTTTCTGCATAGTTGGCCTTGGTTTCATTCTGCGTGTACAAGATATTTACATTTTCTTTTTTTAAAAATGCCTTAAGCCAGCGGTTTTTAAATTCAGTACCCTTATCTGTACGTAGGGTATTCGGCTTTCTCCCCTTCTGGAAAATGATTTTAAATCCATTGATGATATTTTGATGTTGTTTACTTTTTAAGGGTAGTATAAACAAATACCGGCTAAATATATCGATTATAACCAACAAAAATTTATAACCATTGTTGTGGCTGGAAATGTTGCTAACGTCGGCTAGATCTGCATCCCACATGGAGTCGATCGTGTTCATGACAACTCTTGAGCGTGGAAATGTTTGACGGGTGGGTTTGAGTAGATTGTAGGCGTCTTCGTTGTTTAGAAATTGCTTAATTTCTGCTCTACTGATTTTGTATTTTCCATTTTCTTTGACTGCTTGATATAATTTTTCAGGACCCGAGAATGCCCCTTGATTACCAGGGGTGTAATACAGTTGTCGTAAATAATCCTCATAGTTTGACATTCTGAGTTAAAATGATTTAGATACCCTCTAAGAGATGTATATAAAGAAAAACAAGAAAGCGATACGTTTTTCATATGTGGTATAATTAATTCATATAATTTATTATGACAATGTTGTATATTTATATCATTCATTCAACATAGCTTTTGTTTACAGGTATACATGTTAAGATTGTGTCTTTAAGAAATATTATATGACAAAAAAGAATTCTTATTTTTTCATAGTCTACATTGATAGTCAGTGAGTTTTGGGATTCACTTGGCTCAGTTTCCATCGGCTCTTGTTGTGCTTCATAACCGAAGGGGGAACATTCTGGACAACCAAGTACCCCCAACTGACTTTGATGGGATTCGCTCAACATACATATTTGAGCGTCATTCAGTTCAGGCACATTCTCACGTAATTCATACACTGCGGATCTAAGTCTATCAAATTTTACTCTGTTCAATGTGATCCCTTTCTTTGTTGGAATTGGTTCATTTGCATCATCTGGTTTCCAGTAGTGTCTAATGTCTACCGTTGGGAAATCGGGGGATAGGGAAACGTAGACACCACCGCCAATGTGCCACTTCATCTCATCTTCCTGGCTCCTATGGCTCTGTAGATATTCTGCAATCTCATCCAGGAGACATTCAAATTTCAGCCAACGGGGTAAGGGGAAGACAACCCCTTTCTTTGTTGGGAATTGAAATCCGTTAGATTCAGAAAAGTGACGGATGTGTACCATGATTTCAGCTTGGTAAGGCAGGGCTGTGAGATAGAGTTTACTAAAGTTGTCTAAATTGATTTTGCATCGTGTTTCCCGAGACTGTTGAGGTTGAACATTTGAGCTGCATGATTCAACGTTTTTCTGTCTTTTCTCTGCGGTGTTGACGAGAAAAGATCGAGTCATGGATAACTTTTTTTGGTAGTCAGAGGGCTCGCTGTCTTCCTTATTCAACATCTTGGCTAAGTTATGTTGACTAGCTTTTAAAAGGGCTCTCTTTAGCCCGTGGAAGGCTTTGGGTCCTCTTCTCAAAATGATGCTGAGTAATTTCCTGTTACGACTGTAGGTAGTTTTTTCAAACTGTATTTCTTGTTGTATTTCGTCTGTAATAATGTGGTCTTTCTTGAGATATCCAGCTACAGGAATGGCCTTCATTTCCTTCACCAGTGTGGAGTAATTGGATTTAATGAGATTTTGCTGGTATTCTTCCATGTTTTGTTTGGATTCGTCTAACTTTCTCTGAGACTGGTAAAAATTTGTGAGTGTGGTCAGATTTTTCCACGTATTTATACACATAAATTGTTTTTTTAAACACGTGACTATGATGATCACGTTGTGAGTGTGACTGTCAGTTTGTCACGTTCTTTTAAACGTGATCAGTGATAAGTGACTGTGACCTCTTTGTTGACCTTTTGGGTGTGACCTTTAGTGACTGTAGGTTGTGACTGTGACTGGCACGTGTGCAGACCCAAAGATAAGGTTGATATATTTTAAAACACGTGACTGTGGCTCTCGGGTGTATACAAATTTAATAAAAAGGTGACTATGTTGATCAGGTTGTGACTCACATGTATTCAAAGGTAAAGATGTTTTTCAGCAGGTAACTATGTTGTTCACTTGTGACCCTCACGTGTATTTACTCAAAGATAAGATTTTTTACCCAGGTGTGGTGTGAGACGTTGGTTTTTTAAAAAGTTTATTTAAAGTAGATATATGTGCTAGAGATAAACTTGGTTTAAGACAAGGTATCTATCTCTTGTCCTTTTTGAATGACACAGGTGTCGTTTTAAAATCCTTTCTGAATAGATAACATTTTGTTCTGTATTACGGTTTGAATAAGATTTTCAGTGTTGCTAATTCTCCTTTTAAAGTGCGCTCTATTTATAGCATACGTCATCCAAATACCCCTCCGTTCTTCATATGGAACATAAAAAGTCTGTGTATTATCATCAAATCGTACTTTCTTCTTATGTCCTTTAGGCATGATTATATTTTTACGGTCTATATTTTGCAGGCATATGTTTACGTTTTATTATGTACTCTTCACTCCCCCAGCTGTCTGCAATGTCGTATCCTCTTTGGATTTTTTCTTTAAAGTTGATGATACATTCTTCTTTCGTATTAAACCAGTCACTCTCGTGTAATGTCCATTTTTTATCTTTTTTGCGTGCGCTCCAGACTATAATTTCCCATTTGTATTGTGTTTGTTGGTATTCCATTGTTCGTTTTTTTTAAATGATAAATCTAGTAAAAAATTGAAATTAATATATTGGAGTTATTGACTGTGACCTTTTGTTTTTTTAAATGAGGTCGTGTTTCAACACATGACTGTTAATTCTGATCTTATCAGCTTGTGTTTCAACACGTGACTGTTAATCCTGCTCTTATCAGATGACCTAGGTGACCTGGGTTCAAACGACCGTGACCTTGTTGACCTATGACGTCAGTGACTGTGACCTTTTTATTGACCTATGATGTCATTGACTGTGACTGTCCAGTAACCCATAACTACTGGAGTATTTTAAGTTTACGGGAGGCGGTAATTCAAAGTTCAAGAATGTTAGTCATAAAAATCCAATTAAACTATTTTAATTATTATGTTAACTTACTGCTGACATTTTGATTGGATGCAATGAAACATTGAAAATAGATTTCATGAACCTTGAATCATTAATTAATATATGAAATTTGTAAATTATGTTTACATTATCTCAAGTCATTGCCTTATTTAAACATATAAATAGGAGAAAGCATTACGTGAAAGTAACTCAAGATGTTACTTTTTATTTGGGTGAAATCGTTACTCACATGCCTTTTACATTGATCGAGAAGAAAAAAAATTAAAATGGATCTTAATTTTGAGAAAGAAGAGAGCACCAATGGGGACTTTTGTCGGTTCCTACTCGTGTCAAAAACGAGGAAGTACGGGAAAGGGAACTTTCCAGCAAATTTGTGATATTTTTTGTTTAAGCGTGACTTTTTAAAAAAGGCTAGCTTTTTTTCTTGCTATTGCACTATCTTTGATGCTGTCAAGAATTGTTTGTTTGATTTTATTTGGTGGAGACTTTTCAATCTTTTTTTCCATAGCTTTCAGTTTAATATTTAATCTTTTCTCTCTTTGCCCCTCTCTGTCTTTTTCCTTCTTTCTTCTAATTTTCTGTGGATGCCTTCTATCTCGAGACTCTTTTTATTTACCCTCCAATATTGTCGTAGCTTTTCTCTCTCCGACATTGACCGACATCAAACTTACCTCCATTAGCGCATGGCGTCCCCAACATAAACTCGTTTCGATGACGTAGTACGCATAAAACTGGACTCGGAGTAAAAATAACACCGAAAAAAACGATCTCCGGATAGGTTTGGAAACATTATGATCATGTATACGTCTATTACGGAATTGACCGACATTGGTGTTCGTCTTTAAATTATTAATTTTAAAGCAGTCAGGATACCATCCATATTTTTTAAGAACTTAGTTATTATTTTCTATATTGATATACATGTTTTGTTCACAAAATAGTGTTTGTTCAATTATCATTTGACCAGATTTATTTCATGTATACAAGATAGTCATTTTGACAGACTTTGTAATAGGCTTATGCATCAGATTTAAACAATTTTTTAAATAGCATTTGTAACAGATTTATTTACTTATTTAAAATAAAGTTTTCCATAAATTATTAATGAATTAAATTTTCATAACTTGAATCTCTCAAGATGCATTAAGGTGTTTCCACCCTCACAATTTTATAGGTTCAAAGTACAAAAACTGCTTTTATTTTCATTTAATATACTTTAAACTTGTATCTTTTAGATACATTTTTTATTTATAAAGTGAAACAATGTAATTCCTTTCTGAAAGAATAGAAATAAACATGTTGAAATAATTCATTAAATTTCACATGTATTCTTTGAGGGAAAAAAATTAAAAAGTGATGGAAATTATTATTTCCTAATATCTGAGAAGGACCCAGATAAAGGATTCAATGTTCAGGATATATTTATTTATAAAAACATTCAAATTAATACGCCAACTTTTTTTCGAAAGAAAAATAGGATGTCCTGTGCTACAGTCATAAAGAAAGGAAAATATCCAGCAAACGTGTTCACATTGAACGAATTATTGGGCTTGCTAAAACCTATACAATTTTAAGTGAACCGATGAATAGTTCAGAAACAAAACTTTCAACAGAAATAGTTTGTTGTTGTTTTATGTTGTGCAATTTAAAAACTGTATTGTGTCATCTTATGCATGACTTGAACTGTCTTAAAATTCTGTAATTTTAATTGTAAATTTGTAGGAAAATAAAAAAGGAGACATTTGTATAGTCTGTAATCATTTATTACATTTACACTGTCCTTCATAGGTTTTATAAAATACTTTTTCAAGAAGAGCAGGTTTGAAAGAGCTTCCATAAAATGCATTTAATTTGTTTTTCATTTCAATAATAAATTCGTCATTTCTTTCAATTGTGAAGAACAGAAAATCAATAAATGTATAAACGACAAACACAATTCCTCTCGTCCTCTTGTTTGTACATAAAAGTTGACCCTGGACATGAAAATAATCATCGTACGATTTCCATGTGCGTATACACTATTTATTTTATCGACAGTAAGTTGGACTAATTCATATTTTATTCAGAATAATTCCAGTAAATAACAGAAATATATTTGATTTCGAACTTTTGAAGAATAAGTTAGGAACCAAATAGCTTATGCATGATTTGGCCAATGAAAAAAAAAATGGCGTCAAAAAGACGCGGGCCGTATGCTGCTTCAAGGTATAACACCTTTAATTGACCAATTGATTAAATTAACACAAATGCATTTTTCTTTTATCAAATAAATTAAAGAAATGATTAAAAAAAAACATTTAGCTATTCCCCCATCTAATGATACCAATCTTGTATCGATTTCATGTTTTAGAGCAAAGTTATGACAGTTTGAAACTCATCACTTGTAACTCATATTTCACCATGAAATTGGTCAGCAATCATGATAATTCCAAGGGGGATTAAATCCTTTATTTCTCCAGCTCTTTCTATTACTGTCTGCTTGGGAGATATTGTTGATTACTAATTAGGGCACCTGCTGTGCTAATAAGGCCTAGAGAGCAATGATGAACCGGCGTGAGTTATCTTATCTTAGATAGACGTCGCCACAGGAAAATGCGGTCCAACACAAATCTGATAAGAATGGCAATGATGGCTTATATTCAGAAACATTCTGTAGTTCGAAATCGAAGAAAGCAGACGTGTAAAAGTAAATATTTTTCAACGTGGCATCAAACTGTGGTACTTTGACAATACGAGAGCTCCGGGCTGAGTTACAAAAGTGCGGAGCCAAGAAAATGGGAAATTGTTGAGAGGTAAACAAAAGTTCAATTTTTAAACTGTTTTTGTGCTTTACAAATAAATATTGGGCTTATTACACTTCCAATGAGAACAAAAATGACATAAAATAAATAACTTAACCTTTCTGTGAAAAAAAAAATTGTGGCTTACATCGTCATATAAACGAGGAAGTGCCGTTCCTCCTATATCCCGAATTTCCTTGACTTTTACCATCGACATAAAATATGAAAGAAATAAAAATAATACATGTATTTAGTCTTACCTTACACATATTATCGACAATTCTTAAACGGTTTTGAAAAGTATATTGATTGTTGTAAAAATAAGTTAAGCATTTCATTTGACTGTTAACAGGCTTGAAGCATATAGGAGGAATGCACATTGTGCAAAAATCCGACACTGTTCCTGTGCAAGAATGTATGATGATAACCCCTTATCCCCTAAAAGACAAGGATTTACCTAAAGACAGCACATTTCCAGGATGCGTGGACTCAGAATTCTTAACCTTTCTGTCAAAAATTAATAATCCTTGGACAAGAAAGCAACAGATATATACAATGATGGATTTATACAGTATGTCAGGGTGACTTTACATGATGAGCACTGGTTTGTAAGAGGTACAGTGAAAGTGTCCATGATGAAATCCATGAAGTATGCAGTCAATGTAAAGCTAGTGTTCAGGAATGTCAGTGTGAATGTGCTGCAGGTGTGGGACCGGATGCTCATTGTAAACACGTATGTGCAATGTTGGTTGCATGCACAGATTTTCTGAACCGGGGAATTAAACAAGAGGCCCACGGGCCTTATAGGTCACCTGAGTATTGTGCAACAACTTTCAAACAATTAAATTTGGTTCGTGTTTTAAACCAGAGGCCATGACATTCGCAATTCACGATTTTGAAAGAGGCACCATTGCTGATCATAATTAAAGACTTGGCATGCTTACTCTATTTCCTTAATACCCAGAGGAAGATCAGAGTAACATTAAGAGAAAATACACTTCCACTTTATAACCAGTTGTGCACCTCATCCCCATCCCAAAGGAACCACTGATCCTGTGGCCAAATATTTCAAAATTTTGCAAATTTTATCATAAAATGGTTGATTAATACCAAAGAGCAGATTTCAAAGCATTAATTTATTTTCAGACTTTGTACCCCCCCCCCCCCAATC
>PRKT01000669.1:245990-259393 GCA_003671525.1 Saccostrea glomerata
GGGGGGGGGGGGGGGGACATAAAAAATAACATTTTGCTAGATGCACCTTTCCTCATCATAAATATATATTCTTGGATCATTCGCATAAAACCCAGGAGCAAAGGAAAGATTTTCAAAGAATTAATGCATTTTCACTAAATGATCAAAAGAGCCCCGCCCTAACACCAGAACCCTGACCCTGGGGCCATAAAATTCACAATTTTGAAAAAAAAGCACTCTTGATCAACATAATTATGTATTAGTTAGTTTATTTAATACCCAGAAGTAGAGAAGAAGATTTTCAAAGGATAAATGCATTTTCACTATATAACCAATAGAGCCCCGCCCTCATACCAGAACCCTGACCCTGGGGTCATAAAATTCACAATTTTGGTAGAAGCACTCTTGCTCATCATAACTATGTGCTTGGTAAGTTCATTTAATACCCAGAAGTAGAGAAGAAGATTTTCAAAGAATAAATGCATTTTCACTATATAATCTATATAGCCCCGCCCTAGCACTAGAACCCCTGACCCTGGGGCCATGAATTTCACAATTCTGGTAGAGGGCTCAATGCTCATTACATTTATGCCAACAGTTTGCCTGCTTGATGTCTAGGAGTAAAGAAGAAGATTTTTAAAGAATGCACTAATTTTAGTGGTTTTGGCCCCAGTCCTCAGGCCCCAGGGGGCGGGGACCATAAAATTCACAATTTTTGTTCCCCTTTACCCATAAATACTGTATACCAAATTTGGTTGAAATTGGTTCAGTGGTTTCAGAGAAGAAGCTGAAAATGTTCAAATGTTAACACACGACGCACGACACACGACGACGGACGAAAACGGATAGCAATAGGTCACCTGAGTAACTCAGGTGACCTAAAAACCCAGAGAATACAAACATTTCATCGTGCAAAACCACACAAAGGAACTTCTCTAAAGGCAAATAAACTTGATATGCCTGGATGCGATGAAGTTGTTATTCCCAGTATGACCCAAGGCCCCCGGAATTTCAAGAGAATCCAGGATATGTCTCGTATTTCAGTAATGTTTGCTTAACTTTCCAAGGCATAAGCAAAACCCCCATATTTCAGATATATCAACCAGCAAATATGAGGGCCTTTGACTTAGACAATGTCTATTTCAGCGATACGTTCAGCCATCAAATACTGAAATAACTGAATGTAGCAGAAATTTCCGAGGAAAGTGCACGGCAGATGCATTTGAAAACCATAAACCAAGGTAACAATGACCTTTGGTATGAGGAACGCTGTAAACGTTTACACTCATCAGGGTATGAGAGGATTGTAAAGCAACAGACAGGACAGATCAAGTTAAACTTGCCCAGGCTTTGATCCTAAAAAGACAAAAAACTTTCAACAAATCCCATTTTTCATGAAAATATGAAACTAGAACTGCCCAATAGGGGCCAATAACCCCCCCCCCCCCCCCCCCCCCTCCTCGGTTTTTCAGAGAAGGAATACTTCAAGGACCTAGAGATGTTCACAAGTTACTTACAAAAATTTAGTGTTATATACATAAGTATAAATGCATATTTTTGATAAAGACAATTTGTTAATTAGTTTCTTAGATGTACTTATGATTTAGGTATTGTTTAAATATTATAATTGATGTACTGGGAATTTGTAATTGAACATTGTTTTATTTGATCTTCAGAAAGAGCACTGCTGCACGTGTTTGTAATTTCTCAAACTTGACATCTCTCTCTCCATCCCACGGTATCGATTCTATTAGCTCATAATTGTAATCAGGTTTATGGTCAGATCTTAGACTGGTGTTTCTTTGAATTTGTTATGCTTACTCAAATTGTTTCCTGTGTTATAAATAACCCAATGTCATTGAGCTTTCCCCAAACTTTACTACTGTCTTTTAACTTGTTTCATTGGTTCATTTATGAAATGTGGGAGGAGTTGTCAAAGATGAGACGTGCCTGAGTTTGTTTGTAATTCACTCTCACTTTAGGAATTTTTGTGTAAAAATGTAAATTTTGATTTTGTACTTCTGGACTGAATAAATTCTAAACTTTAACCAGGAATTATCATTTCAAAACAATATAATTATTACATGGTGGAGAATCTAAAAATTCATTTGTTATTTGGACTAAACTTTGGATTTTATACAAGAAGAGAGTCAACATTTTAGACCACAAGATCAACTAAATTCTATTTTACTCTGGACGACCCGCAACTCCTTCAACACGTATTGTGTATTCCTACTATTATATGAACATGATGAATTCCGTGTGATTTACTTCCAAACCTGTATCCGTTTTGGGACAGGAATTTCAGAATCGATTTTACGGTCGTTATCTTGTTAAACATTGACCAGTGTACATATGGTTGTATTAAGAGATCCATCTGTCAACAAAATGTATCGGGATAGGATTAAAATAACGTATGTACTTGAGCCCACTCCAACAAATTACTTTACAGTTACAAAGTGTATTACACCCAAGACCTACAAACCACGGAAACACAAACTGACCAACACCATAACGTAACGCTAAAGTCTGACAGAATTCGACGAAAACCAGCTAGATTCCGTGACAGTGATCATGTGGATCCGAATGACTTACCAACCTTTTCAGTTTCGAGTGACACAGATGGATTCCACAAAATTAATCGTGTATTAGGAAAACGACATTCCAAATACTTAGTACAAAAGTTGGGTGAACCAGCCGAAAATGCGATTTGAGTTCCATTGTCGGCTTTAAATGCTAAAGCCAAACGTGCTATTGACACGCCACCGCCACCTAACTTATGACGTCTTTATACAATATTAAAATCATTATGAACACTTGATAAAAAAAAATGTAAAAACAGAAAAACATTGAAAAAAATGCATGTTACATTTGTGTATACTGTTCATATATTTAATTTTTTTGTTTGCATAATATGTTTGTTTGATACTTTTGATCTGTATTAATTTACAGTATTTCATATGTTTGTATGTTTATGTAATTACGGATGTTTTATTCCAGAAGTATTACAACTTACACATATTGTTGAAAACGGTAGAAATTGAGAGGGTAGGAATTACTAGTATGCAATATTTGTGGCATACTTACCCCTTTCCGACATTTAAATCCGTTTTGTTTGCAGTGTTAATATCGATTCTATAACTGTTTAAGACACAACAAAATACTTAAAACAGATGTTTAGTCTGCACATGTTAGGTGCTGCATATGATCTTTTTTAAGATGTTACAAGTTTGAAAATGTTTCATGGATATAAATGCTAGTTAGATACATCAAATTTTGTTCTTCACAAAATTCGAACGTCTTTTTTTCGATTACCACTCTTATCACAATCATGAAAAGTTTCAAAATTGTAAAAGAGAACTACTGCATACGATACCCCACATCGAAAGTGACAGTCCTGTCAACATATCCTCTACCGGTAGTTTTATTTTTATTTGGTTTTAGCTAAATATGCATTCGGCACTGTAAACCATTTTATTAAAAAGTGTTGGCCTATTTGTTTAATCAATTTCTATATCTAATGATTAATTTTGCCATTTAGTAGACCTGCAATTAGTTATGTAAAACAAAATTTTACCCATGCATATCACTTAGTCATAACATTTAATCAAAGCACTTATGCAGTAAACAGGGGAGAGGCAATTAATTTCAATTATATGAAAAGTCCAACATTTTAAATATGGTACAATTTTAAGATCACGTGAGTAAACCTATTGCTATCCATTTTGTCCGTAGTTGTGGGTTAACATTTGAACATTTTCAGCTTAATTCTTATCGTAACTTCAATTTTTTGCCATATCTTGAACATAGATATGAACAGTTGTCAGCGCACCTCCTCATTAACCAATGCACTGAATTTGATCAAACTTTACAGATATTCAGTACACTATGTGTAGATGTGCATATTATTAGGAAATTTAAATTCCCTTATTTTTTCAGGGATTTTTAGCGCTTTGAGTTTTGGGATAGCGTCGTGTATGTGAGCTCACTTTTTCTTTCATTAATGAATGGTGAACCGGCGTGAGTTATCTTATCTTGTACCGATAGACGTCGCCACAGGAAAATGCGGTCCAACACAAATCTGATAAGAATGGCAATGATGGCTTATCTTCAGCATCATTCTCTAGTTCGAAATCGAAGAAAGCAGACGTGTAAAAGTAAATATTTTGAAACATGGCATCAAATTGTGGTGCTATGACAATACGAGAGCTCCGGGCTGAGTTAGAAAAGTTCGGTGCTAAGAAAACGGGAAGAAAATGGGAGCTTGTTGAGAGGTAAACAAAAGTTCGTTTTTTTACTTATTTTGTGCTTTAAAATAAATATTTGGTTTATTGCACTTTCAATGAGAACAAAAATGACAGAAAGTAAGTAACTGAACCTTTCTGTGGCCAAAAAATGTGGCTTAAACCGTCATTTAAACGAGGAAGTGTCGTTATTCGTGAATCCCGAATTTCCTCGACGTTTACCATCGTCATAAAATATGAAAGAAATAAGAATAATACATGTATTTATGTTAACTTATACATATTATTATCAATGCTTTAACGTTTTTGGAGTTTTGAAAAGTATATTGATTGTTGTAAGCGTAAATTAAGCATTTTATTTGTTTGTTTACAGGCTTGAAGCATACAGGAGGAATGCACATTGTGCAAAAACCGACACTGTTCCTGTGCACGAATTCATGATGATAACCCCTGATCCCCAGGAATACAAGGACTTACATAAAGACAGCACATATCCAGGATGCGTGGACTCAGAAATCTTAACTTTTTTGTCAAAATTTAATAAATCCTTGGACAAGAAAGCAACAGATATGTACAATGATGGATTTATACAATATGTCAGGGTGACTTTCTATGATGAGCACTGGTTTATAAGAAGTACAGTGAAGGCATCCATGATGAAATCCGTAAAGTATGTAGTCGATGTGAAGCTAGGACAGGACAAAGGTGTTCAGGAGTGTCAGTGTGAATGTGCTGCAGGTATGGGACCAGATGCTCACTGTAAACACGTATGTGCTGTGTTGGTTGCATGCAAAGATTTTCTGAAGCGGGGAATCATAAAAACAGAACTCACATGCACCCAAAGAATACAAACATTTCATCGTGCAAAACCACACAAAGGAACTCCCCTAAAAGCAAATCAACTTGATATGCCTGGATGCGATGAAGTTTGCAATTCCCAGTATGACCCAAGGCCCAAAGAATTTCGAAAGAATCCAGGATATGTATCGTATTTCAGGAATGTTTGCTTAAATTTTCAAGGCATAAGCAAAACCCTCATATTCCAGATTTATGAACCAGCAAATATGAGGGCCTTTGACTTGGACCATGACTATTTCAGCGATACCTTTAGCCATCAAATACTGAAATTACTGAATGTAGCAGAAATTTCTGAGGAAAGTGCACGGCAGCTGCATTTGAAAACCATAAACCAAGGTAACAATGAGCTTTGGTATGAGGAACGATGCAAACGTTTACACTCATCAGTATATGGGAGGATTTGTAAAGCAACAGACAGGACCGATAAAGTTAAACTTGCCCAGACTTTGACCCAAAAAGGCAAAAAACTTTCAACAAATCCCATTCTTCATGGAAAGAAATATGAAAAAACTGCTCTGAAGAAATATCAGGAAATAACCGGAAAAACTGTTTATGGCAGTGGGTTATGTGTTTGTTTAGAAGCCCCACATTTTGCTGCATCACCTGATGGCATCATTGATGATGATACTATTATTGAAGTGAAATGTCCCTATGTATCAAAAAACAATATTATCACATCTCAAACTGTCCCATAATATCCGACAGACTGGTAGTAAGTTTTTCCTTGATGAAAAACATGATTATTATTATCAGGTTCAGGGTCAACTTTTATGTACAAACAAGAGGATTTGTGTGTTTGTAGTTTATACATTTAATGATTTTCTGTTCTTCACAATTGAAAGAAATGACGAATTTATTATTGAAATGAAAAAGAACTTAAATGCATTTTATGAAAGCTATTTCAAACCTGCTCTTCTTGAGAAGGTATTTTATAAAACCTATGAAGGTCAATGTAATTGTAAAAAATGATTATAAACTATGCAAATGTCTCCTTTTTTATTTTTCTTAAAAATTGACAATTAGAGGTAACAGTATTTGAAGACATTTCAAGTCATGCATAAGATGGCACAATGCAGTTTTTAAAATTGCACAACATAAAACAACAATAAACTATTTCTGTAGAAAGTTTTGTTTCTGAACTATTCATTGGTTCACTTAAAATTTTATAGGTTTTAGCAAGCCCAATAATTCGTTCAATGTGAACACGTTTGCTGGATATTTTCCTGTCTTTGATGACTGTAGCACAGGACATTCTATTTTTCTTTCGAAAAAAAGTTGGCGTATTAATTTGAATATTTTTATAAATAAATATATCTTGAACATTGAAACCTTTATCTGCCATGATTGAATCACCAGAATGACAGATGTCTAAAAGGTTACTTCGTTCTACAATCTGGCGATCACTTGTTGATCCCCCAAATGCTGTTGAAATGTATGACGTTAGTCCTCCAGAGTTGCTCCAACTAAAACCTTAACAGTATTGCGATTTTTATATGTAGAAAATGTAGCCTGTTGTGATTTTGGTAATTTTGGTCTTTTTATAGGACATTCCGTACCATCTATAATTACTCTTGTGTTTGGAAATTTAGACCTGAAGTCTGATGGACAAAAATACTTACCTAGGTGTTTTGAAGGCCATAAATCAATTTCTTGCCACTGCTTACTCATAAAGATAATCCAAGTAAAGAAAACATTTGAAACTGTTTTTTCGGAAACACTAAAGAGCCTTGAAAGTTCAAAATTTGTAGTATGACGTCTCAATTTACAAAGAACCATAAAAACTGGTCTGGGACACTAATATTTGACACTTGGTGCTACACGTAATTTAAACAATATGCAGCAGGTCCAAGGGTTCTCAAAACAAAATAAAATTTAACCAACGTTTCAAGTCCAGTGTAAAAGTGTACTCCAGCGTCATCATTAATGAAATTGTCAACACTCATAGGAGGGTACTGTGGGGTCTGTGTCTGGACATTACGAAAATAAATGTTCGGATCTTGTACAATTGACTCCTCAGGTATCACACTTGAGTCCGAGACAATTTCCTCCACAGTTTGTAGATCATCGGATTCGGTGCAATATATAAGTTCCGAATCATTTGATGCTGAAAACTCTTCTGCCAGTTTCCTTTTGACGCCCCGAGACTTTGCTCCATTTGCTCTGGCTGCTGAATGGGGACTAGGTTCAACCCAGGGGAATATGCTTGGAATGGCATTTTTCTTCAATCTTTTATTCAGTGGTGTTGTTCCTGTAAATATAAGTTCATAGTTTTTTTTAAAAAATGTTAAAATATTTCTTTACCTTTGTTATACATTTTAATTTTTGGGGTTAGAATATTATAAACAATGGATTTAACTTGTCATTTTATCAAAACAATCATTTTTATCTTAAAACACAGTCATGTTACCCTTATTCATTAATCAGTTTATGACGATTCTGTTACATATTTTCACAGTATGATAAGAAATAGTATCTGCTTTTAGTAGAGTAAACAAAGACAAAATCTTCTTAGATATACTGTACAGCAGGAAATTAACTCGCGGAGTTAATTTTCGCTATATTCGCGGAGAAAGAAATTCCGCGAATTCAACATACAGTGAATAATTCTTTAAAAAGTTTTATAAAGATAAATTGAAATCTTATTGTTTTCTGTGATTAGATGTAGACTGTCTTTATTAATTATGCGAGTATCTGGATCAATTACAAACACGCAGTTGTTGCAGTTTTTAAAGCTTATTAATTGTTTAATTCATTTCTATAGCTAACGATTAATTTTGCCATAGATCTAGTAGACGTGCGATGTATACTTGTTTAATTGCACCCGTGTGTATCACTCAGTCATTACCTTTAATCAAGGCATTTACTTAGTAAACAGGTTAACGACAAGTAATAAATTCTAATTATATGATCAAAAATTCAACATTTTTACTACGGTATTTTTTTCTCATTTGGACCCGGAAATAAAAAAAATTAACGCGTAGCATTATTTTGACTTCAAATCGGGATCAGTCCGGTGTTATTCAATCGGGATCAAAATCGACACAATATTTAGACTAGTTTTCTGTCTCATATGCGCGAAAAACATGATTATAGACTTTCGTAATATACTATAGAGACGGGAAATAGCAGTTCACACTATATACACCTACAGAAAAATGCTTGCAAGTACTCTTTAAGAATTTTTTGGTTTTTCCTTTTCCGCGAATTCAAACGACCGCGATTTGCTGAAAATTGAACAAATCGCGATCTTTTCCGACCGCGATTTTAACCTGCTATACAGTACATCGAGCAATTAACAAAAGCAGCATGATGCCTTTTAGACATGTATCTTGCATATTTAATTCTTGGTTTTAGCAGGGTAATCAAAATCAGTCAGCGGGGGTCACGCCATGTGGCTGTACATCTCTTTGTTCCACTATCGTATCGTGCGTATATACTAATTGACACGTTGAATATAATTTGTTGTTTTATCATAATTACATGTTTTTACTTATGAGAGAAATAAAATATAGTTTTAATAAGTAAAATGTTCAAATAAAAGTAAAAAAATAGTAAGTAAATACCATGAGAGGTTTCAGTTACGTAGTCTTCTTCTTTGAAATGTGCACGACATACAACCGCATGAGTGGACGGTTCCCAGCTCTGAAAACGAGTTTCTCCCCGTTTAATTGCATGTATCCAAGATTTTTTTCTTAATGGGTCTGATGGAAATATGTGACCACCCCGGTTACTGCATTCCGGCACACAACAACAAGTTTCAGGCATGATTTCACAACGTGTTTGACAGCGATTTGTTTACGTTTTATAGATTACTCACTATAGATAAAGCGCGAGGGTATTCCGATTCAGGACCGAGTTTTCCTGTGGCGCCCCCTAAAGGAAAGATAACAGGAGACGGTTCGCCATTAAAAAAAAAATAAAATAAACATTTATTGGTACAATAATTTGTTTTATATACAAAATTTTATAATCTTTATAACTTTTTTAATTCTCTATTTACAGTATTTGTTTCCCTTTCGGGTGCCCCATGCATTTACGGCTCGATTTTATAGTTTGGACCAATCAGATAAAGTTATACGTATCACGTGGTTAATTCACTCTAGCCATTTTTTATCGTCGAAGAAGCCAAACAAATTTTCAGCAAGTGATTTTGTATTTTACAGTGTTTTTGCATCGTTTTCGGCATAAATTTTTGCAAAACGTAATTATATGTTACATGATGGAATAGACTGTGATATTTAAGGTGCGTATTTTAGCGATTTCGCATATATTTTGATGTAAACAGTGGACTGTGTCTTGTGTTGTTTACATCTGGCTGCGGGACGGGTAAAAGTAGTGATTCTGGGATACTCGTTTATACGACGTTTGCGTGATTTAGTGTTGTCAACACCTGAGTATAGCAATTTGAGACTTTATTCTACACAATTCTCTGTTGAATTTCGAGCGAGATGAGGTTTATCCATCCGTCAATTAGCCAACAGCCCACAACTGACGGACTTCGTGGACCAAGATGTTTGTTTTTTACAAATCTGAAGAAGTGACATATGTGATCCAGCGATTCCAGTGAAAGACATTGCCAATGGAAAAACATCATTTGCTTCTTTTTTGATCGCTGCGGAAAAGGTTAAAGTTGTGATTATTGGCCAAGTCCTCTTTAGGTCACCACATGCTACAGATCAAGATTACAACAACAGAGTTAGAGAGCTGAATGTGTTATTGAAATCGAATTTGTAAACTCGGACGCAAACTTGAGAATTTGGCATCACTATGGATTCTGGAAGGATCCGAATTTGCCCCACCTATCACCAGATGGTGTCCATCTACAGAATCCGAGGGTATATGCCTGTCCCATGCAGAAATATGCCCAAAGCATCAAAAGTGCAATTCTACATTGTGATCGCACCTTCATGCTCAGATAAGTTATGTAAAAATTTACACTGTTGCCCATACACAAAATAATATTTTATGACTATTTGGGTGTTTTGTTTGGGCTTAAGCTAAAAAAATATATTTGTTTATATACCCTAAAATTTTATCATGTCGATAAAGACTGAAGTACATATATGCTATTCAGATCTATTAATTCGAATCACTTAAATTGTTATATATATAAATTTTCTTTCATTTACGTAATGAATTTTATTCACAGCAATCTTGAAATTGATAAACAATGGGACTGTAAATCTATAGAATTTATGCAACATCATTTATGGTGAATACAATTTCTTGGAAGTATTAACGTGCATTTTCAATTATGGCAGATATACAAATTTACAATGTATTTTTACGCTGTGTCGATTATAGCGGATGCATTTTTTATTAACATTTTTACGCTGTGTCAATTATGGCGGATGCAATTTTTTTTATTAAAGCATTTTGACGCTGTGTCAATTACAGTGGATGCAATGATTTTATTAAAATAAATGCATTTTTACGATATGTCAATTATAGCGGATGCATTTTTAACATTTCTACACCTTGTCAACTATGGTGTATCTAATTTTTATAATGCTTTTTACACCATATGGGTGAATGCATTCTCTGGCATTTTTATGTTATGTCTATAAATGACAATTGCTTGGCTTGAATGTTTAACAACTTTATAAACATTTAAGGTCATGATGTTCATGATCAATGCTATTATTAAATTTTAGTAAAGTTTTTTCTTACATTTAAGTCACGTTATTTATGGACTCTATCGTACAATATTTCAACTTCTTCAGGTCATATAATTCACATTTGTTTTAAAATAATAACCATTAAATTATAGATTGAAATAATTTAATCATATATTCAAATTGGAAGTTTACAAATGAGTTGGCTTCTTAGCTTATGGAATTCTGTATGTATTATATAGGCTAGATGTCCTTTATCACATTAATTCTTTTGAATTCAAAAATACTTATCATGCTCATTGAAAACAATATTTTAATTTCAAAGCTGTTAAAATCAATTACTTTGAAATTTCTTAACTTGTTGGTGATGTGTATTTTATACATATTTATTCTGAAATATTTCAAAATATATTGACATAGATTCAAGTGGATGTCAGTTATTAATTACTACAAAATTTTTCAGTTATCAACATGGGTTTAAAAAGAAAACCACCACCAACTTCGCAACAAGATGGGTCAAATCGGACCAAGCAGAATTCAAATAAACGGCAAAAGCAATCATCAATCTCTGTGGAAAATCAATTAACCATGGGTCCTCTGAACATTGACTATGACTTATTAGCTGAGGACATTTTAAAGAAACAGCAAGTGTCAACTGTCAAACAACCCACCCAAAACGTCAATAAGACTCACCACCTTTTTGCTTTTTAAGTGTTTTTTACCATTATATTATTGGCTGGGCTGTTTTTGTGTCATGTGATTAGAAAAAATTATGTCATGTGACTAATATGTAAGTTTAACTAGTCAATTTGTGATCAACTGTATATTCTGTATAAAGCCCAGCCAATTAATTGTTTTATAACTTTGTGTAATATCGTATAAGTAGAAATTTTAGCGAGGATTTAATTTTGGCATTTTGGCTGTTGAGTTTGCTAAAATTGAATATCGCTTAAATTAAATCGCATTATATATTGTACTAGCTTATTAAGTGAGCATATTAAAATTGCTAAAATTGCTTCTCGCTAAAAATAAAATACCAATTTTGGGGGAGAAATCGCTTATTTTGCGTTTCGCTAAAAGAACTATATGCGGTATCAACCAACATTTGCCCCCAAAAATCAAACTTTGATGGAATAATATTTAATTAAGTCCTTAAACAGGGGAAGATATGCTGACTTCAAAACACTGAAAAATATCATAAGTAATGACGTCATATGTACGAAATGACGTCACAAATATGACGTAAATTTCAGTTTTTTTTAATAGATTTTGCAGAAAAATGTACATATTTCGTCGATATATTAAATAAAAGTCACCGAGCACATGTGTGTTCAAGATAAATATTTTGAAATTATTTGTAGAATGATAATATCAATGAAATATGTCAATATTGTACCTGAACAAATATGCGCTCTATAAATTTTAAAGCTTGAATTGTTGAAATTTTGTCCATTTTGTCCTCTTTCTGAAAAAGGATATAAAATCGGACTAGTTTGTGACGTCATAATTTTAAGACAGAAATTGTGAATACACTGCTCTGGAACTATAATATTTTCTGTTAACTTATATTTCTTGTATAATTTATTGCATTCAGCATATTTCAGGAAGTTTTCAAAATTTGACTTTTATGGGGGCAAACATATGCAATATACCGCATATAGTTCTTTCCACTTATACGGTATGTAATATAGATTTTATTCTTAGTCATTTGAATAAATGACAGTTTCACTCAATTGTGTTTCAGTAATTTATACATAAAGTTAAGCAAAAAACGAGCTCTGAATAGCCAGAAATTGTCTTGTCGGATTATCAGGAAAATTTGTGGATATAAAATATTATTTTATACAAATTAATTTAAATAAGTTAAGCAGTTATAAATATATGTAAATCTTTTCGTAAAATTGTCTGGAATCAATAAAACATCTTGAAAAAAGAAACATGAAATAGATTTAAATGGGATACGTTATTATCTTTCAGAAATACTCAAAAACAATCCAGCAACACTAAAATCATTTCTAAAAGATTCAAAGTGGGCTTTAATCCGAACACAAGGTATGATGGGAAGGACACGGGAGCAGGAGAGGACACATATGTACATGAGCATGATGGGAAGGACACTGAGCCTTAGAGAAGATTAAAATTTCAAGCATCTACGATGCGTAGTTGCTGAGAAAACTGCGACGAAAATGTTATGTATGAAACGGACAGATGCACAGACAAACAGGAAGTTGACATTGAATTTGAGCAAAAATGTATTTCACCATATGGCATGCCTTGGAGAAGATAATGTTGAAATTTCAAGAATCTACGTTGAGTAGTTGCTGAGAAAATTGTTATAAAAATTTGTTCCGGATAGACACACAGACACATAGCTACACGGACACACAGACGGACGTACAGGGAAACACACAAGGATAAAACAGTAAACCCCCATCTCCTTTGGAGTGGGGGTACAACAACCCAAGCATCATAACTGCTACTATTCCTTCAACAATCTTGGCTCATGTAACAAAATCAACTGCCTCCAACAGCATGTCTGTCAGTATTGTGCTGGAAAGCACCCTCGTCGACAGTGCTACAATTACTCAAAACAAAGTTCCTCGAAACAAAAGGTAAAAAAAAAAAACAAGCATATCCAACAAACCAGCACCCTTGACCAAGTAACATGAGAAGCTGTAAAACATATGCCCCCCCCCCCCCCCCCCCC
>PRKT01000669.1:259462-275517 GCA_003671525.1 Saccostrea glomerata
CCCCCCCCCTCTGAATTGGAATATTTCCAAGGGACATAACTGGTGCAATCGTACCCAAAACATAATTTGACCTCTCTTTATCATGATCTTAGTACAGCCTGAAAACCTTCGAGGTTGTGATTATACATTTCGTTGGAGAAAGGGAGAGGGTACATTGCATATTTTTCACCAAGCACCCGATACGTCCAAGTACTGATTACTGAGACGTTGCGGGGGGTCCGTGTCCTTAATTATGAAGTGCGATTAAGATTTGTCGGTCAAGGTGCCGTTTCTAGGCCTATTAGAATAAAAGACAGGCACAGAAAAAGGCCATAAATTCATTTCTTCAAAGTGAAATTTTTCTTTATAGAAAGCTCATAAAGTTTTAAGGCATTCAGTGATTTTGAGACGGAATGGGTGTTGCAGGGAGAGGATTGGTCAATTTCACCAATGTCGGACACTGGATAGGCTCTCTCTCTCAACCAAGCTTTATGATAAACGTGATGATTTTAATTTTTTCTTACTTCCCTTACTTATGCAGCAATATACCTTCATCACCTGCATACGGAGCATATATCTCTCAGTTGATTCGATACGCGCATGCTCTACATATAAACAAGGAGGAAAGATTGCAGCATAATGCGATCAGATACGTTCCAGCTGTTCAGACGTATGATGCGTGTAGACACCCTGTATTGAACTGGAATGGCTGTATGTGTGAAAAATGATGGCCAGTCCCGGGAATCCCTTGGTGGATGATGCCCTATGTCAAAGCTGCACCCAGACGACTATGCTTAAGCTGGTGTATGGAGGGTACATCCACCAAAGCAAACTGAAGGAATTGCAAAGGTGACCCAATTTCTCGTTTCTATGGATGTCAACCATTCTGCTAAAGTTGAAGAACCTGCAGTTGAGCACCACTGATACCAGTAAGACTTAATTGTTCTGCTCCTGAGTAGCCCTCCTTCAGCAAGGAAGTAGAGAAACTGGAGTCCTAAATGCCAGCCCCATAGCACCGGTTGAAAGACATGTCCATTTTATCCACTAAATACCAATGAAGACCTGCCTAACCCTTTTCATTGCAAGGGTGTATTTTCAGAAAATTTTGGTGGAATTTCAGAAGTTGAAGCGTAATCAATGCTGTTTTCCTATTTTGTTGTTTTACTGTTATACTTTATTTACTCTCAAAACCACCGAAAATGTACATTACTTAACTTTTCTTTTTCGAATCATCTATTGTGAAAAAATTATATAAAAATATGATTATCCCATATTATACTCAAATCGACCGCACACCCTTAATGAAGCATTTGGTCAATTTGTACCAAATCACTTTATTGAAGGCTTGCGTTTGCATGTTTACACAAATCGCACTAATTACACTGTATTTTATCTCATTAGCAATCACATTTCGCTATCTTCAAATGCAATGTTAAAAATGAACGAAATTAAGCACAAAAAAGGGTTCAATTATTACAATATCATTTATTAATTAACATATGTATTGCCTTCTCGTGATCTTCCTAATTTTCGCCATATTGCTTTACATATAATTACTACATGTAGATATATAGCCAAATTCAAACTATTTCATACTTGTTTAATCTCTCAAAATAGGAAAAAAAAATTTCTAATTAAAATTTTACGTCATGATATTATTTACTCTCAACTTTAGAGAGACTTGTACCCTGCTAGAAAGTGCTTGCGGGGAAATGGTAACGTAATATGACTATGGCACCTGATCCCACCTCTGATGTTTCGGAGGTCCGTGTTTGCTCTGCTCTTATTTTGTATATTTGTTTAATGGACGTTGAGATTGAATACTGTTCGTTATTTCCATATCCTTCCTTGAGGATTCATTTATTTTGCATAACAATCTAGTAAGTTGTAAAGTGATAAATGAACTCTATAAACAGAATTAACACATCATTATTATAAACCAAATACCTATAAAATTTCAATAAAAAATTGAGACAAAAAATTAATATTTACCAAAATATAGACCTTGAAATGGTACACAGAATTTACCGTTTGTACATTTTAAGCCATTTTCACTGAATCCAAACATGTTACAACCGGGGCGGAAATTTGACAGTTATTGCAGGGATCTCGCATATTTACCCCTTCAAATCTTGAGGTAATGAAAGCCTTGACGAGTTAAGAACATTGGTAACGTTTTTGGTTCTCGTATAGAATTTTTGAACAGGTTTAATGGTACCACAATTGTTTAATTCAGGTCCTTTTAACCCATTAAGCCAGTCTTTCTTAATATATTTGTCTAATCAATGTTTTGAAAAATCTCTATGCATTTTTATGTATATTTTGTTCGTTAAATGGACTTACGGTATTTTTAACCATACGTTTTCTCTTAAACCCAATAATTTCATAAAGTCCATAAGTAAAATATACTGTTGTATCCTCATGTCCGATTACATACATATTCTTTGGTTAAAAATGCAAATATATAAACAATGCACTGAAATACCAGCACTGTTTTTTAAAATTAATTTTGAGTTACTCTCCTTGACAATTATCATTTATTTATTAATTTAAAACCTACTTTTATTGGGAACCAGCATGTTCAATTGCATATTCAAACCTTTCTGATATTAAATCTAAAAAAAAAAACATTATAGTGTGTTTTATATTTTTTAAAAATATTTCATGGTAGATTCATCCATGCCTAGTTATGAGTGGACAAGAAGATAAAATTAATGAGTTCAATGAAGGGGGGAATTCCTGAACGTCGATATAAATGCTCCACAGAATCGGATGATTGTTCGGTAAATTTATACAATTGCAATTTGAAGAAAAGATGGAGTTGTTCTTTTCTTTTATCATTATTTATTTTATCATTTTATTACAGTTTTCCATACCACCAGTACCTGTGATCAGGATTGGTCGGAGACATAAAGGAGACCCGACGCCCTCCGTCAGATTATCAACCAGGAGACCCCCATCCGGGTAACTGTGGTCAGCCTCACAGACCTGTTTACCCTTATTGTTGTCTCTCAGTATTTTTGATCAGATTTGTCCCGTGAGATTTAACATTGGCTCCTCATCTGGGTAACTGGTCAGAGTCGTCAGGGCAGCTGTGGATGACATCACTTCTGTGAAGAAAAACATGGCGTACATACGGTCGCCACTCTATATAAGGCACTGTATGGATTGTGAAGACAGGTCAGCAGTGATGGATGACGTCAGGTATTTGAAGCAAATTGGGCGTCTTCAGTAACCACCGTCTCCTCAATACAACAGGCGCTAGAAACATTGAAAAATAAAGATGCTATAGCCCAATATAAAAAAACCTGTCCGGCACCTGATCCCACCTCTGATGTTTCGGAGGTCCGTGTTTGCTCTGCTCTCATTTTGTATATTTGTTTCACGGACGTTGATATTGAATACTGTTCGTTATTTCCATATTCTTCATCTAAAAGAAAATACACGATCAGGAAAATACACGCTCGGGCATCACGTGGGGATCTGGGTTAGAATAGGTCCTCAGTACCCCCTTGCGGTTCTTCGGATGAGACCGTATAAACCCAGACCCCGTGTCACAGCAGATGTGGCACGATAAAGATCCCTCCCTGCTCAAAGGCCCTGAGTGCCGAGCATAGCCCTAAATTTGCAGCCCTTCATCGGCAATGGAGACGTCTTTATATCAGTGAAATATTCTAAAGAGGGAAACAGCATACAATCAATTAATCAATACACGATCAGGCGTTTATCATATAAATGTTAAATCAATGTGTTCTGCAAAATGAAGGAGGTGGGTCTCTCTCTCTTATATGCCACTGGGGAGGTATTGATCAACATCACCATTGTATATGAACAACCCCGTTTAAGAGATCATGTCCCGTAACAGTTTTCAGGCCAGATTTATTTTTTATAAACACATTGTTAATGAAATGCAGTCAAAGTAAGTGTTAGGAGGGGATAAAATATCTTCTTTGAAACCCACCGGAAATGGGTTTTTTTTTCGTATTAAAAATGTACACAAAATGAAAAAACTTGCATTACGAATGAACAATAATTACTCCTTGTTGAAAAAAATGACATTATACAACTAACCAGGGGAAGGAACTCCTCCATCTATGTCTCCATTACATTACGAAATGGTAAAACATATTATGAACTATATCATTAGTTTTCTGTTTCTGGCGAGACAGAAAACCACAGACTTGTGGGGCATGCTTCGGGTTAAATTGGGAGAGTATCAGAAAATAATTGGCCCAAGGGCCCCTTTTGCTTGATTTTTTTTCTCGTCCAACTCTATGTTTTCCCCTTCCATGTAGAAACGTCACATCTTTATCGCACTTAACGCCTGTTGTGGGCTTTGATTTGCAAAGCCTCGTCTTCAAAAAACAACATTTATTTTATCACGAGAACATGGCGAATAAACAATTGCTACCCATTAAGCCTTAACGTGTCTTAGCCTAAGGGCATGTTAAGGGGAAATTCCTGAACATCAGTGCTTTTGGGCATGTTTAGGGGAAATTCCTGAACATCAATCGGATCATTGTTTTGTTAAGTTTATTCAATTGTTTTATGAATAATGGAGTTTGTATTCATTTATTTCAGACTGTTTATATCAGTTTTCAAAACTGTAAGTTCTTTTAATCAGAATTTTACAGGAGTGGTCGGACAATTCAAGGAAACAGACGTTCTGAGTCAGATAATCAACCAGGAGACCCTCTTCCGGATATCCGTGGTCAGAGCAGTAGTAGACGATTTCAGTTCTATAAAGAGAAGCAAATCACATTCCCCTCTACAGGCAGTAGAAAAATTACAAATAAACAAATCCGTCAGATAATTAACCAGAAGACTACCACCGGGTATCTCATAAAAGCCCGGTCAATAGTGGATGACGTCACTTCTGTAAAGTGAAGTTTGGAAGCTACAGAGAAGACGGTCGCCACTCTTCTACAAACGACAGAAACTTTTTACCCTTAAACAAGACAACTCGACGGCTTTGATGAAAGGGAAACAGAACATCTAAGAAATCGACATTCCCCGACAGTTCATTAACCAGTACACCCTCATCCGTCAGGTATTGGGCGACGTTAGTTTTATGAAGAAAAGCGTGATATCTACAGAAACGAAGTTTTCCTCTCTACAACAGGCGCTAACAACCTTGAAAAGACCGGTCGAATTCTGCGTAAGGAAAATCAGAATTGCCAAATAAGATTCTAGAAATTTAATGTTAAAATTTCTCAATGGAAATATTATTTTTTTTTTATCAATGTCTTTACTGCAGTGAGTGTCGATTACTTCGAAAGGTAATACCGCTTCTTTTATCGGGGATATATCCTTTTTATTCTGTGTTCGTGGTCAACTTTTACCTAGCCCATAAGTTAAGTCTATTACTATATATATTTATTTATTTACATTTTATTAAAATGTCAAATAAATGTTCTTTTCATCAAGATCAAACACTAAATACCTTTATTTGAAATGAAATGTGGTTTTATGGTATAAACAAGAGCAGGGTCAGTGTGTACTGTGATATGGTGACAGAAGGTGGAGGGTGGACAGTAAATTCTCTCTCTCTCTCTGTCTTTCTCTCTTCGTCTTATTCAGACCATAGTGCTCTGTGATATAGTGACAGAAGGCAAGGGGTGGACAGTAACATCTTTTTTTCTCTCTGTTCCGTAGAAAATTTACGACTAACCAATATTATGGAGAGTTCACAGTGATTTGGTGAAGAAAGAACACCGTATCAAATTCTTTTGTTCCATGGTGGGTTAAAATCAAGTCAATTTTATTCCCTTAGATAACCGAGGTATACATTGATATTAACTACCAAGTGCCAGTCAGACTTTCATCCTCCATGTCTAAGACAGACAGGCTAGGATTCTTAGCATTGGAAACCATAATTCCTCCAAAACTAGCAGACTCTCCATCGCTCTTAACAACCTGGACTAAGTCACAAAGAGTTGCGGAAGAGATGACCAACCTGTTCACTTTTTCAGACCTAATATTTAACGATCCAATCAATTTGGGACTAAAATTTCTGAAGACCACCAAGGGAGTTGCGGAAGAAATGGCCAACCTGTTCACTTTTTCAAACCTACTATTTAACTATCCAGCCAATTTGGAACTGAGATTTCTGAAGACTACCAAGGGTCAGTCCGACTTGGGTCTACAATACTTCCATCCTCATTATCCAAGACATGCAGGTTTGGGCTCTTAGCCTTGGAATGAATGGAATGAATCACCAGACTCCGTCGCACTTAACATGTGGACAAATTTGAAGAGAGTTGCGAACGAGTTATCTAATCTGTTCAGCTTCACAAACCTTAAACTTAAACCACACTGATCTTGGAATGGAATTGCTTAAAAGTCGGCAACTCGGAAGTCGGAACTGGCTGAAATGTTCACAAAGGCGAACGGAGTGATACCAAGACATAAACGTGGGAGGAAAATGTTTTAATATCTTAACTGAAATATTTTCGATAAGAAGATTTTTTGCCCAAAACTATCCTATCCTTTTTTGTAGGGGATGGGTTTAGAAAAAAAATGAAATAATATTACGACAAGCTAAACAAAAGTTTTGGCAATGGTGTGGGCAGCATTCTTCAGGTCGGCCTTCTGGTTTGAAGTTTTCAGTACATTAATTTAAATGATAACAAAAAGTGTGTCAGTAATGGAGAACCAATGGAACAAATTCGAGAAGTTGTGATCCAACAAGGGCGGATCCAAGAATCTGTAGATTCCCTGGGACAGATGGTGAAGACACTCGAGGAAGATGTTACCAAGACCAAAGAAGATGTTCAAATCGTCAATAGAGGTCAATTAACCATTTATTTCTTTAAAATACTTTTACTCTCTCTCAATTTTAATTTTCATTGATATGTAAATTACAAAAACATGAATACTGATTCCGGGGACTTGAGTTAACTGTGTTTGTTTATGTATAATATACATGTATACATTTGCTTGTTAATTTCTAAGTTTATTGATGAACAAATTTTTTTGTCAATTATTGATCCATTGGAGGAGACCAAAACAACATGCCAGTTGATTTTTAACTTGTAGATGTAAGAAAGCACAAGACATAAAATTAATTAAGTGGCAGACAAGAATAACAAAACTGTAATTCAAGATTTGGGACTTTTATAACAGATAAGTAGTATCTGGTGAATATCTAATAGATCAATAAATCTGTTCCGCTCATGGATTTTAAACAAAAGAATTAAGTATCCAGTTATGATAAGCAAGAACATCTTGTGAATTGCATGGCGACTGGGTTGGGGATTCTGGTGTTAGAGTGGGGTTATATTGATCTTATGGTAAAAATACTTTAAACATCACTTTAAATAAACTAATCAAGTACATTTATTATGTTGAATAAGAGTGCCTCTTACCAAATTGTGAATACCATGGCCTCTTGATCAGGGGCTCTGGTATTAGAGTGGGGCTCTATTGATTATGAATTGATAATACATAAATTCTTTTAAAAAAATCTTCTCTGCTCCTGACTATAAACTAGTGAACTATGCTAATAGTTATGATGAGAAAGGATGCCTCTTTTCATGGCCCAAGGGTCAGGAGTTTTGGTGTTAGAGCAGGCCGGGCTCTAATGATTTTATTGTGAAAAGTCATCGATTCCTGGAAAACTTTTTCTTTTGCTCTTGGATATTATGTCCATTTTCCAAATAAATATGAATGATGATGAAAGACGCCTCTTCTAGGGTCCCTGGGTACTTGGGGTGGGGGTTACACAGTCTGAAAATAAATTAATGCTTTGATATCAGCATTTTTGGTATTAATCAACCATTTATGATGATATAAAATTTCAAGAATTTTGAAATATGTGCCCCAGGGTCAAGGGTTCCTGTGAGATGGGGTACATAACCGGTTAAAAGGTGGAGATGCATTTCCTCATTATTACTCTTTCTTATCTCTGGGTATTAACCAAAGTAGACAAGCTTAGTGTATAGTTGTTATAAACATTAATGTCTTTTTTCGAAATAATGAATTTCATTGCCTATGACTTAAAACACGAAGCAATTCAATAGTTGGAAAATTGTTACATGATACTCATGTGACCTATAAGGCCCGTGGGCCTCTTTTCTTTTCAAAGGATACTGGAGTATTAACCACATATTTTCATTTGCTATAGCTATCAGTCATTCTAGATGAAAAAAAGAAGATTTACATAGCTATATGATTTTCCTGCAGAAGATTTTTTGCTGATTTCTTAAATTGTGCTTCTTCTGAGCAGTCGCCATTGGCAAATTTGTGTCTGTGACGGAAGAAGATATTCACCACTCGACGACGCTACACATTATAACATTCCACACTCCCTCGCCAGTCAAATGTCAGTATTCTGGTTAATCTGACTTTCTAAGACAGATAATTTTCAACCCACTTAGCATAGCATAGACCGTTAATTTGTTGTTTATCTGCCGTGAAATATAAACAAATTGATTGTGAAGGTGTTTGCCACCACCTCGTTCAACAAATAAGCTGGTTAAATTTAGACATTCTAAATTTAGATATTCGTTGCACAAGTTAACAATAAATAAGAGATGCAGATTTTGTTAAGTTGGACGTTTTCTTTTCGACATAGGAATTTCGTTTTAATAACCTTCCTTATTTCTAGACGCCTCACATTTTAGAAATAGAGTAGTAAACAATGTTGAAGTATACTCTATGCTAACCCACCGAGTAGAGAGGGGTCAGTATCGTGCCAGCACCTACTGGGACATAAACCCGTTGTGCAGTAAGGGGTCGTTAACGTGCCAGCGCCTGCTGGAATACATACCAATTGTGCAGTGAGAGCTAGTCGTTATCTTGCCAGCGCCTACTGGGACACTGGACCTCGGTTTAGTCGGATGGGTAGATGTACAGAAGGATAAACGGACCAACATATGGACATAAGGAGTTAAAGGATTTAACGGCTCCTAAGTATAAATATTCAATTCAAAATTGTTCTTTATTCACAGTTTATGAGCTTTATTTTTAAAATAGCTCTAATTGTTATGCTTTCTAGGTTGTTTTTATAGCTCATCGAGAGTTGAATGCAGCAATGCTTCCTTTGATTTTGATTGGAGGGCTATTTTTCTCAACTTTTCTTAAAGGTCCTTTACTGTGTCCTCTTTGATTTTCTTTAGGTTTTTGATCCCTGTTTTAAAGTGTCTTCTTTCTTTTGCTAATCGACAGCCCCTGCCAAGGATGTGATTGGCAGACGAAGAAAGAGGAGGGAATGAAGTCAGTCGGGGGTCTGGGGGCCGCTACAGACCTCCAGCGAGCCCTCTGTCTCTCTGCACTAGTAAGCACAATACTTATTTTCAATTTACCCAGGGCCTGTTTATCATCCTCCTCCTCCGTGTCCTGATCAGAATGAGATTTAAAATTAATTTGGAATCATATTGTATTTCTTTTGCTTTATTTTCATTAATGACATATTTAACAACTTTGTTTGGGGTCATACCACAATTGAATCTCAAAGGGTTTAACACACTAAATGTAATGTGTGACTCGTCGTGTTTAGGAATTTTCCCTTCGTTAGCCCCTCCCTTTTAAAGTTCATATCTTTCTCTTGGAGACCATGGCCTTGTGGTTGACCAGTCTCATTGGCCAAGAGAATGACACCATGTGCTACCTTCCTCAATGAGTCTTCACGTACAGGCGCTCCCTCCAAGTCTAGCAGTAAATCTGCGTCATCATCTAGTAGATTTTTTTTAGATGTCTTCTTAAGTCTTCTACTGACATTTCTTCTATTCTTTCAGCGGATTAAATCGCGCATCTCCATTCTTTGGCTCACTTTGAGATCTTTGAATTTTTTCATCTATTTTAATGTTTCTTTTTTATTTCTCAGGTCCTGTCGCTTTTTGAGAAAATAGTAGGTTGCATCTACAAAACGCAATAAAATATCTTTTGAACATTTAACACATTTTAAAAGTTGGGCGATGTATTAAATAATATGCATTGTACTAGTAAACTTGTAATAAATTAACCTAAATAAATTAACCTTTCTGATGTTCAACTTCGCCGACTACACGTGCCGCGAAATTTTCTGACAAAAAAGTGTCAATCAGCCTCATTAAAATATTTTTATGACTTCATCAAAGTCTCAATGGAATGCTTGAATTACACGCTATAGTAGGAATAATCATGCCCTAGGTGTGAACACATCATGTTCCAACTCCCACTTTTAAGGAAAACCTTGAGTGGTATGATGCGTCCATCCGGGTCGGCAGTAGAATCGACAGTGAGGCTTTAGGCTTTGCCTTACTATCTATCACTAAGGATTGTCTTGTTTACTTTTACTTTTTTATTGATTGTTTTTGTTTTTCTGGTGAATTTTTTTCTTCTGTAGATTGAAACTCTTAACACATTCGTTCAAGATCACATATAGTTTTTAGAATGGGGCTTAACTTGTTCATAAGCTTTTCCACTTTATTATACGATGGGGTAAGTCCTTCTTCCAGAATTGACTGTGTTTGACTATTGCCAGGGTATATGCTGATGCAGAACTGTGAAAACCAGATTCCGTTTCGAAGCCATTTGGACACTCATAAAAAGCATGAAAATTTCTGTCATGTTCAGATTGCCGGAGACAAACCTTTAAATTTTAAGTTTCATAAAAAGAATATTTCCCCTTGATTTGTTTTAATTTCTGAAGAATTTGAATTGGGTAAAATAGCTTTGAACTCTCCCGATTTTGTTGTGGAAATGGGATTTACTTGTATACATTTTGGGAGTATTTTTGCATTACCTGACAATAAAAATGGTATTTATTGTTTTCACGTTCTGTACGAAACTGTAAAACCTGTGACATTTTGATAACTGACACTTCTTTCACCAGTAATCTTACTGGACAGAGCTTCTATACCAAAACTTGGGAAAATCTGAACTGCAAATCTTCTAATGTTGTCTATGGAATAGAATGTAATCTGTGTGGACTTATTTATGTCGGTGAAACCAAGGGATCGCTTAACAAAAGAATATCAGGTCATCGATTTCAAATAAATCATGGTGGTCAGCAGCTTTTATATAAACATTTTAATTCACCTGATCATTCTATTTTATCAATGAAAGTTAGAATTCTGGAAAAGATTTATCACCACACAAATAGTCCGTCGTTGAGTACACCTTTCCGTAGACAACGTGAAGAATTTTGGATTAGGAAACTAGGGACAGCCTTTCCCTATGGATGTAATGACAATGTCGATAGTGTTGGAAATCTTACAAGCCCGCAGTGTAATAATGTAAATGTGATGGGACTTTTTAACAATACTCAGAGACGTAAGCGTAGTCATGGACATCGTTCGTACAATAAACCTGCAATACACGACGTCTCTTTTGATTCATTACTACCTTATGTAAATCAACAGTTAGGTCTACATCATATTCGAACCAAACTTTACTCTGTCCCTTTGAAACTTTTAAATAGTCTTCTTGAAAAGACCAAGGAACATCCAAATTTAGATTCCTCGACACCTGAATATAGGCTCGGTTCTGTGATTATGGATATTGCACATCATAGGCTTTTTAAACCCGCACGTTTCACGGAAGAAAATGCAGCTAAAACAATCCGTCTTTTCCTTAAACTTCAATATGCCAATAAAGGAATTGACGCGGTTAATATAAGTAATATTCTTAATCACAAAAGGGTCCAGTCTTGTATTCCACCATATTTCAAGTTAAAGACTACGCCTTGTATTTCCTACAAATATACATCGACCATTGCTTCCAAACTTTTCAATTACAAAAACACTTTACATGGCCTGGATATCGACTATCTGAAAAATAATCCCCTTTCGTGTTCATGTTCTTCTTCGCCCTATAACTATAGTCCTGCTGGACACGTTATTACAGGTGACGTAAAAATAGTTCGTAATGAGGACCTTAGATCACTTATTTTAAAAGGTCCTAAATATAGGGAACCCCGATCCTTCAACTGGCGTCGGAATTTCATAAATATTATGGATTCTGTTGAAAATTACGCCAGACGATGGGCTAGATATGAAAAAGAAGACATTGACACCTTGTCAGAATGGATTAAATGTATCAGATCCATGTTAAAGTCACGTATTAAAAGATTGAGGGGCAAAATGAAAACCATCTATCCTTCTGTGTTCAATAAACCAGAAGTGAAAAAAGAATTAGATAGATTACACGATCAGTACGTACTGGTTCCTGCCGACAAAGCAGGTAACAACATTGTCTTCGTTTGTAAGGCTCATTATATAAATTGCATTCTAGAAGAACTTGGATTTAATTCTACAAGTGGTAATCCTACTTATACATATACTTCTCTTTCTAAGGAAGAAATTCTTCAAAATCACCTGTCAGTTTTGAATACTTTTAATATTCCACAGAGCCAAAATGAATTTGAACTACCTTATATATATTGGATTCCGAAACTTCATAAGAATCCTTACAAACAAAGATACATTGCAGGTTCCAGTAAATGTTCAACCAAGCCTCTTTCGTTACTTCTCACTAAAATATTGACAGTAGTGAAGGAAAAACTTCAAGAGTACTGTACAACTATATATTCAAGAAGTGGTGTAAATCAGATGTGGATACTTAAAAATTCTAAAGAACTTTTGGACAATTTGAAATCACAAGACTTTACAAAAATCAACAGCATAAAAACTTACGACTTTTCAACTTTATACACAACAATTCCCCACGACAAATTAAAATCCAGGCTTTTTGATATCATTGACAGCTGCTTCTTCAACAAAAATGGAACTCGTAAGTTTACTTACCTCGTCATTGGTCATTTGAAAAATTATTTTGTTAAAACAGATTCTGATTGCACACATAAGTACTCTGAAGTTGACATCAAGAAGATGCTTGAGTTTCTGATTGACAATATCTATGTGGTTTTTGGAGACCAGGTATTCCAACAATCTATTGGAATTCCCATGGGTACAAATTGCGCTCCGTTATTAGCAGACTTATTTTTATATTCATATGAAGCAGAATTTATGCAAAATCTTTTGCGTGAAAAGAAGAAAACACTTGCTGTGGCCTTCAACTCGACATTTAGATATATCGACGACGTATTGTCAATTAATAATGATAATTTCCATTCCTACGTCGACACGATATATCCTGGTGAGCTTGAGATAAAAGATACCACAGAGTCCGACACTTCTGCTTCATACTTGGATATTTTACTTGAAAAAGACACTAATGGTAATCTAACAACCAAGCTATATGATAAACGTGATGACTTTAACTTTTCTATCGTCAACTTCCCTTACTTATGCAGCAATATACCTTCATCACCTGCATACGGAGTATTTATATCTCAGTTGATTCGATACGCAAGAGCATGCTCTACGTATGAACAATTTCTTAAACGAGGTAAATTATTGACAAGCAAGTTGATGAAACAAGAATATCAACAGTCTCGTTTAAAGTCATCATTTCGTAAATTCTATGGTCGATACAATGACCTTGTCAGCAAATACAATTTATCATTGAATGAAATGCTGACTGACGTTTTTCATACCAATTGTTAGTCCATTATTTATACACTGAATTGACCACGGATTTTTTCCGTTATTTCCTGATTATGACAATGAGCACACGGCGGGTGTGACCGGTCAGCAGGGGATGCTCACTCCTCCATGGCACCTGATCCCACCTCTGATGTTTCGGAGGTCCGTGTTTGCTCTGCTCTTGTTTTGTATATTTGTTTAATGGACGTTGAGATTGAATACTGTTCGTTATTTCCATATCCTTATTTCACTTAAAGATGTGTCGTACTTTGGAACTAAACGTTCTGCTGTTAAAAAAGCCCCAGTGGTATGGTCTTGCAAATACTGAATTGAGGATTGGTCTTTTGATGCCCTTACGATTATGACTTTTGCGAAATGGTTTAAATTTATGTCCCTTTTTAGGTCACCTGAGTAAACTCAGGTGACCTATTGCTATCCGTTTTCGTCCGTCGTCGTCCGTCGTGTGTCGTGTGTTAACATTTGAACATTTTCAGCTTCTCCTCTGCAACCACTCCACCAATTTCAACCAAATTTGGCACAAAGCATCTATGGGTAAAGGGGAACAAAAATTGTGAATTTCATGATCCCCGCCCCCCCTGGGGCCTGAGGGGTTGGGCCAAAACCACTAAAATTAATGCAATCTTTAAAAATCTTCTTCTTTACTCCTGGACATCATGCAGTCAAACTATATGCATGATTGTAATCAGCATTGAGTCCTCTACCAAAATTGTGAAATTCATGGCCCTGGGGTCAGGGGTTCTAGTGCTAGGGCGGGGCTAAATAAGTATATAGTGAAAATGCATTATTTCTTTGAAAATCTTCTTCTCTGCTCCTGGGTATTAAATAAACCAACTAAGTATATAGTTATGATGAGCAAGAGTGCATCTACCAAATTTGTGAATTTTATGGCCCCAGGGTCAGGGGTTCTGGTGTTAGGGTGGGGCTCTATTGATTATATAGTGAAAATACATTAAATCTTTGAAAATTTTCTTCTCTGTCTCTGGGTATAAAGCAGATGAACTACCTATATAGTTATGATGAGCAAGGGCCCTAATTTTGCAGAATTGTGAATATCAAGGCCCCGGGGTCAGGGGTGGGGGGGGGGGCTCTTCTTATATACCGAAAATGAATTAATTGTTTGAAATCTGGTCCTTTGTATTTATAAAACATTTATTTACTTTTTGATAGGCAATTTTAAGGGTGCCTTTTAAAAATAAGAACAATATGCAATTGAAACAATCGAATTTCCTTGCAACCTGTCTTACATTTCAAAGTTTCACTCACTTTAAAATCGATGGTTTGATGCCATATGCTAGATACACCACTGAAATTTATAAAACAAAATTAAGTAAATCAAATTCCAACTGTATAAAATATGAGCTCTTGAATTATATTGATTTCTATGTATTTAAAGATTTAATTTTAACCCATTTATTCTAAAATTACAATAAGAAAATCACATTTTTAAAGATTTTGCATTAAAGTAATGACATACGTAATGATTTCTCGCTACTAATATGACAACTTATATACCGGAAATGAATTAATTGTTTGAAATCTGGTCCTTTGTATTTATAAAACATTTATTTACTTTTTGATAAGCAATTTTAAGGGTGCCTTTTTAAAATGTGTGCAACCTAGGGTCAGGGGTTTATGTCAGAGTGTTAGGGGCACTACTGATTATTGATTAATATTACTGATTAGTTGGAGTGCATTTTTGTTCCCCTACCCTGCATATGGGTATTCAGTAACCAAGCTAAGCTACTGCTAAGTTTATTGTTATGATGATCAGTGGTGCTCTTTCAAAATTGTGAATGCCATATAGCATCTGGCTTAAAACATGTTATTGAATCAAATTCAATACACTGTAACTGGAAAGTTGTTGCATAATGCTCAGGTGAACTATAAGGCCCGTGGTCCTCTTGTTTTTTATGCCCCCCTTCGAAGAAGGGAGGGCATATTGCTTTGCTGCTGTCTGTCGGTCGGTCTGTCGGTCCATTTAGTTTCCGCTCATTTTCTTCATAACCTTTGCACATACTGAAATGAAATTTGGTATACAAGTATATCACATGAATATCTAGGTCAAGTTCTGTTTCGGGTACGATCGCACCATAATTGACAGAGTTATGCCCCTTGGACTTAAAAAAATTCCAATTGTTTGCAGTTTCTGCTCATTTTCTTTGGAGAGGTTGCACATATTGAAATGGAATTTAGTATACAGATTAGTCAGAAGAATATCTAGGCCAAGTTATGTTTTGGGTACGATCGCACCATAATTGACAGAGTTATGCCCCTTGGACTTAGAAAAATTCCAATTATTTGCAGTTTCCGCTCATTTTCTTTAGAGAGGTTGCACATATTAAAATGGAATTTATTATACAGATTAGTCAGATGAATATCTAGGTTAAGCTCTGTTTTGGGTATGATCGCACCATAATTGACAGAGATATGCCCCTTGGACTTAGAAAAATTCCAATTATTTGCAGTTTCCGCTCATTTTCTTTAGAGAGGTTGCACATATTAAAATGGAATTTATTATACAGATTAGTCAGATGAATATCTAGGTTAGGCTCTGTTTTGGGTATGATCGCACCATAATTGACAGAG
>PRKT01000670.1:14287-81636 GCA_003671525.1 Saccostrea glomerata
ATAGGAAAAATCTTTAAAAATCTTTTTCTCCAGAACCACTGGGCCAGGAAAGATGAAACTCATGTGGAATCATCCTCAGGTAAAGTTAATTCAAGTTTGTTCAAATCGTGACCCCCGGGGCAAGGGTGGGGCCAAAATGGCCGACCCAAGTTTTTCATAGGAATATATAGGAAATATCTTTAAAAATCCTTCTCCAGAACCACTGGGCCAGGAAAGATGAAACTCATCTTCAAAGCTATGATTAGTGATATTTATATGGAATCATCCTCAGGTAGTGTAGATTCTAGTTTGTTCAAATGATGAATGCCTGGAGGGGGGGGGGAGTAAATTCAAGCCTGATGTGCTCAGGTGAGCGCTGTGGCCCCTGGGCCTCTTGTTTTTTTTGAAAATCTTCTTTGCTCCTGGGTATTAAATAAACAAACAAAGTATATAGTTATGATGAGCAAGAGTGCCTCTACCAAAATTGTGAATTTTATGGCCCCAGGGTCAAGTGTTCTGGTGTTGGGGGGGGGGAGGGGGGACTCTATTGATTTTATTGTAAAAATACATGGATTCTTTGAAAATCTTCTTCTCTGCTCCTAGGTATTAAATAAGCTAAATAAGTGCATAGTTATGATGAGCAAGAGTGCCTCAACCAAAATTATGAATTTTATGGTCCCAGGGTCAGGGGTTCTGGTGTTAGGGCGGGGCTCTATAGATTTAATAGTAAAAATACATGAATTCTTTGAAAATCTTCTTCTCTGCTCCTAGGAATTAAATAAAATAACTAAGTACATAGTTCTGATGAGCAAGAATGCCTCTTCTAAAATTTTGAATTTTATGGCCCCAGGGTCTGGGGTTCTGGTGTTAGGGTGGGGCTCTATTGATTATATAGTGAAAATACATTAAACCTTTGAAAATTTTCTTCTCTGTCTCTGGGTATGAAGCAGATGAACTACCTATATAGTTATGATGAGCAAAGGCCCTAATCTTGCAGAATTGTGAATTTCAAGCCCCAGGGTCAGGGGGGGGGGGCTCTAATTATATACTGAAAATGAATTAATTGTTTGAAATCTGCTCCTTTGTATTTATAAAACATTTATTTATTTTTTGATATTAAGGGTGCCTTTTTAAAATTTGTGCAATGTGTTGCCCTAAGGTCAGGGGTTTATGTCACAGTGTTAGGGGCACTACTGATTATTGCTGAATATTACTGATTAGTTGAAATGCATTTTTGTTCCCCTACCCTGCGTATGGGTATTCAGTAACCAAGCTAAGCAACTGCTAAGTGTATTGTTATGATGATCAATGGCTGATCAAAGTTTTACATAGGAATACATAGGAAAATTTTTTAAAAATCCTCTTCTCAAGAACTGCTGGGCCAGGAAAGATGAAACTCATGTGGAATCATCCTCAGGTAGTGTAGATTCAAGTTTATTCAAATCATGACCCCCGGGGGTAGGGTGGGGCCAAAATGACCGATCAAAGTTTTACATAGGAATATATAGGGAAACCTTTTAAAATCTTCTTTTCAAGTACAATGTACTTCAAAGCCATGCTTAGTAATATTTATAGGGAATCATCCTCAAGTAATGTAGATTCTAGTTTGTTCAAATCATGACCCCCTGGGTGTTGAGGGTGGTAAAATTCAAGCCCCCCCCTCCCCTCCCCCCAGTATACTTTCAGTTCTGATCTGATCTGTGCTTTTTTCCTAGCCAATTGCTCAGTTGAGCAATGTGGCCCCTGGGCCTCTTGTTTGTCAATAATTTTAAACTTAAGAAACATTATAGTCTTTTAATTATAATTTATGATTTTGAATTAATTATTTATGATGTATGATTTTGAATTTTTTAAAGATCATTTAAAATATAGGCATTATAAGTTCAACCTTTTACCAAATTGAACTAAGGGATGATTTGAGATTGCTAAATCTACATTTTTTCATATTTTATGTTAATTATTTTCTCTTGCAGATGAAACAATCTCCAGATAGATGGGTGGCCTTTGAACAAAGAATTGTCAAAATTGAAGCATTCAATAAAGAAGATTAAGAAACAGAGTGTGTCCAGTTGTTTGTTCATCAAAAGAATAACTTGGATAATCATAGTGGTGCTTCCTCAAAATCTTTATGTGTTCAAATTAAGCAGTTTCATATTAAGATTTAGAAAAAGCTCATTAAGTCATTTGCTGGATCAGATTTTGAGATTGTACTAACTTATTGCATTTTTTCGAATATCAGTAACAGTGAAACCTTGATGATTAGTTGTACAAATTCATATACAGATCTCAGTATTAGAATTTCCTAATACTTTTCATCAAATGGATTAAAAGAATTGAAAGTCCAATATACTAGGAAAAATATATACTGAGTACATCACATGGATTTGACATGAATATATTATGATATTCACATGAAATTCGCATGAAATGCATATGAAAATCTGTAAAGAAAGTAGCAAATATATTCATATGAATTTCGTGCGAATTTTTATTCGCATGATATTCGTGCGAATTTCATGTCAAAATCGCATGATATTTTCATGCGAATATCATGCGTGGTCCTTTTCGTCTCCTTTTCATGCGAAGAATTCGCACGATATTCGTGCGATTTTCATATGAAGTTCATGCGAGCCACTTTTGCCTGTGTATATATTCATGTTCGGTATTGTCAAAATTTTACACAATCCTAGTGTTTAATTTATTAAGCCTTTATTAAACAATTGTAATAGATGTAATAAGAACATAAAGTCCGCCGCTAACCTGTTTTATACGTAATAACTCTCCTCATGCCCCTGTGCTAAAAATAGCGACATGTAATACTATAAACACTAATAAAACAAACGGGGCGGGGCACTTTGAGAGAGGTGAGAGAGGTCCTAGGGAGTTTTGGTATAAAATTACATTACATAAGCTCAAAATCTTCTTGAAATATCACCCGAAAATGATAGTGTTACACACAGACAGAATATGTAAATTTACGACCTTGAACTTCGACCTTTTGACCTCAAAATCAATAGGGGTCTTCATTAGGCCACAGGGATTTGTTATGTAAAATTTCATTTCAATTGTTCAAAGGGTTCTGAAGATATCGTGTGGAAACGAAAGTGTTATAACAGAGAGAATTTGCTTATTTATGACCTTGACCTCTGACCTTTTGACCTCAAAATCAATAGGGTTCTTGTATAGTCCATAGGGAATTGCTATGCTAAATTTCATTGCAAAAGCGCAAAAGGTTCTCGAGATATCGTGTGGAAACGAAAGCGTTACAGAAAGACGGCCGGACGGACAAACCCAAATTAATATCCCCCACTTTTCAAGCGGGGGACAAAAACAGAGACAAAATAAATTTGCTATGACTATAAAGTCTAATTTATACAATGTTTCATTTTGATTGCTATGGTTACAGTTGAAAAGATTTTATCACCAAAAAATTTAACCTACAAACCTACATAGTATGCAGCCTCATTTTCAGAGTTGCATCCAAGACCCTCCAATATTGTGTCATGAAACCTTTCTGCATGAAAGAGTGGATCCCTACAGATATAGATGAGCTCCTCCTCTACTCGTCCAACAGACCTCAACTCAGCAGAGGATAATTTGGTCGACCTGTACACAACTCGTCGCTTCTCATACTCTCGACATATTATAAATGCTCGTACTTTAGCAAAATTAAATAACAAACACAAGACGAAAGACCATCTTTAAGCAATCGCTTAATGGTAGCTTAATGGTGACTTAATGGTGGCTTAAAGAAGTTAATTCCTTTAAGCCACCATTAAGATGCAACTTACAGGTGCTTAATGTCCAAACTTCATTAAGCTACCATTAAGCCACCATTAAGCTGAGCTTAATGGTGACTTAATGGTCAACCTCATTAAACTTTAACGCATCTTATATAGAATCTTTGAACTAACTTTTAGTTATTTTCATATCATTTACGCAAAATCTATTCCAACTCATAATTCTGTCTCGATCATAATTTCTACGAGTTTTTTGTCAACATGCATAAACTTGATCACTGGGAACAAAGTTAGCTAATAGCCACAGGGGCTTGCTCGAGGTGTCTAATTTTTTCTTAAAATCAATTACAGTGATAATAAAACAAGACATCCTGTATCAGAACCGTATATTATTTTTTTTTTTAAATAAATTATTATTACATGCATTGTTTTTATTATTAGTGTATATGATTTTTAAAAATAAATAATTATTACACACCGTGAGCAAGTCCTTGTGAAATATCTTAAATTTACAATACCAAAAATCAATTTGTTCTTAAAATTATCTGTATTCATGAACACAAAATATATATTACTTATTAAAAAAAATGGTATTTTTTAATTCATGTGTTAAAAGAAACATTCCGCTACAGAATCCCTCGGTCAACTAACAGGAAACTTTACATACACAATGTACACTGGCAGATTTTAATGATCAATTATTTTTAAAAAATTGAAATTTAACGCAAGCATATAACAAATTTAAAATTATGATTCATCGTAAAAAGTCAATTATTTTGATACCCATTATGATACAAAAAGAATTAAAACTGAATATGATATTCTAAAAAAAGTTTTTGTAAACGTAATTAACCAGGTAATCTTACGCGAGGATTGTCACTAAATTGTTGACACAGAAACCGTTAATATCCGCAGTTTTATCTATAATTAATTTATTTTCTTAAATATGACCTGTAAGCCACCATTAAGCTACATTTAAGCACCCATTAAGGACTTTGATTTGGCTTAATGGTAACTTAATGGTGGTGTAAATGTTACTTAAAGGTGCTTAATGGTGTCTTAATGGTGACTTAAAGACAACCATTAAACCACCATTAAGGACCTATAAGCCACCATTAAGCCGGACTTAAAGGGTGTGTTTCATCTTGTGAAAGGACACAAAAATCTATTACAATATAAAGACACTTTTTCAATTTAATTCCAATTTATTCATTTATATTTATATGATATAAAGAAATATAATTTTATATGTTTGAAATTAGCCGTATGTATATTATAAGTTGGAAACATATTTGCGACAAGAATTAACTTGAATTTTTTGTCCCTCTCCGATTTTTTTGGTGCTTTTTGTCCCCGCTTGAAAAGTGGGGGATATTAATTTGGGTCTGTTCGTCCGTCCGTCTGTCTTGCTGTCTGTCTGTAACGATTTCATTTCCACACGATATCTCGAGAACCCTTTGAGCTTTTGCAATGAAACTTTGCATAGCAACTTCCTATGGACTAAAGAAGACCCCTATTGATTTTGAGGTCAAAAGATCAAAGGTCATAAATTCGCCAATTCTGTCTGTTATAACACTTTCGTTTCCGCGCGATATCTCGAGAACCCTTTGAGCTTTTGCAATGAAATTTTACATAACAACTCCCTGTGGCTTAAGGAAGACCTCTCTTGATTTTGAGGTCAAATGGCCAAACTTCAAGGTCATAAATATATATATTCTGTCTGTGTGTAACACTATCGTTTTCGGGCGATATTTCAAGAGGATCTTGAGCTTTTGCAATGTAATTTTTTACCAAAAGTCCCTAGGACCTATCTCATCCCTCTCAAAGTGTCCCGCCCAATTTGTTTTATTAGTATTGATTGTATTACATGTCGCTATTTTTAGCACGGGGACATGAAGGAGAGTTGTTACGTATAAAACAGGTTCGGCGGACTTTATATTCTTATTACACCTATTAGAATTGTTTAATAAAGGTTAAATTAAACAACATGCATTGTGTTAAGTTTTTTTTTTCGAAATACTTTTTTTCTACTAAATGATAGTATTCAGCATGTGAAATGAAAAATTTATGAGGTCTGACTTGTACAAACACATAAAATCAGTACAGTGTGATAAATATTCCATATTAAAAGAATCATCTACACACATGAAAAAGAATAATCAATCAAACCTTTATATCCATATTGGCATATTTTATTTGCTTCAGTATACATTTAATAATTCTCGAATTCAGTCAAGGGGATCCGACCCCCCCCCCCCCCCCCCCCCCCCCCCCACTGCGCATGGTTTACTTTTTCCCTAAGCGGGGGACACAAATTCTCTGAATTAGCTTGTTGTGCACTAGGTCTGGCCATTTCTTCTGTATAGGTACCATAGATCTTATGAAATTCTAGGTAGGTGTCATTTTCCAGTACAGCATCAGGCACGAAGTAAAGATCCTTGAAGACATCCAATGGGATTCTTGGCGGACAAAGGATGCGAAATGTGCACTGGTCTGACGTACCTTTCTTGACCTTACAGAAAAAAATGTCAGATTATAGCATTATTTTTTCATTTATTTCAAAAGTAACACCGTATAAGTGGAAATGTCCTTAAAAATGGGTATTTAAATTTTAGCGAGATGTAATTTTAGCGATTTTAAAAAGCTTACTTAAGAAGCTATTACAAATAAAGAACAATTAATTTTTAGCGATATTTAATTTTAGCGACCATGTCACCATCTCTAATAATGCCAAAATTAAATCCTCGCTTAAAATTGTGCTTATACAGTACTATTATATACAACTTATAGTTTTATATCAGGATGCGTCAATTTACATAATTTAGAACAAATAAATATCTGGAACATGTGGTGCCTTTTCTGACAATGGGTCTCTATAAATTTCTGTAGCTTTAAAGAATTCCATGTTTTCTGATCCTCAAACTTAACCAATGGATCTATGACTTCTAGTAGTCTGCTCAACTCTGTAAGTTCGTCCTCTGAAGCTCCCTCATGCACATTGATTTTTTCTCCTGTCCACTTCAGTTTTTGAAATCCTTGTTTTACAATACGCAGCATTGTTAAGGCTGAAATAAGGAAGCGGGGCCTAAGTTTACTGTGACGTCACACTAAAATATTACTTTTATGTATTCCTCAAAATACCAGGCTTGAGTTTTACTAAACTTCGTATCTTAAGAAAAAAAGTCTGAGTTACGAAGTTAGTAACTTTTAACTTAAGATACGATGCTTCTCTTTTACTATCGCGTTCGTAAGCTTTTATCGTAACCTTAACTTATGACCAATTCGTTAGATACGATCTTGGAACTCTCTTTTAAACGAGATATAAATATTCGTAGTTACGAACTCTGCGCAAGCGCAGCAGTCACTTTCGCTTTTATTCACAGCAATACGTCATTCTCGTCTGCGAAAAAAAAGGAAAACAAAGACATCAAACGAAGAAGGCCCAATTGGAGTGAGGGGGAGCTGGTGGCTTTGGCGGAGGCAGTGATCCCTAGGGCCCACTACCTTAAAGGGAAGCTGTCTCCGTCATTGACAACTGAGAGAAAACAAGAGCTGTGGAAGGAGGTAGCTGATGAGTAAGTATCGGGGCGAACCCCAAATCATGATACATATACCATAATAAAGTCAAAACTGAATAACAGCATATCAATATATTTATTGTGCTGTTTTTAAGTCAATAACTTACGGGGTATTATATAAAATTTTAAAAAAGCATTTAGATTTGACAATGTTTGAATAACTCTGAAATTTCACTAATTTTTGTAGCCCCCACCCACCCCACTTTGTATTATAATAATACATGTACATGTACTGAGTAAAAGTTATGAAATTGTCATCATGTCATGTAAAATTAAAGTGTAATTATAAATGCTGTCCAACAGGTACATTAGACATTCCATATTAATTCCCAGTGTCCCCTTCCACTGACGTCAGGCACAAAGCCAGCCAAAGAAAATTTCAAATTGTCATACATATTGGGCATTTGACCCTTTATTTGGCAAAATTTACTCTCAGATGATTCAATTGTAACCATGAAAAAAAACACATCCAACTTTCAAAGTGTTGTCACAGAGAAACAGTTAGAAATTGAGAAATCAATAATTATGTATTTTATAAAAACAAACTATTCAAGGTTTAAAAGAGGTGTTTTTTGTAAGCATTTCTGACCATCGTTGTTGTTTTTAATGGAGTCATAATGTAGCAATGAACAGTGTAATCATTGGACCCATTTGCAGTTTGGCAAATAAAAAATTGTTTCAATTAAAGGATTTTAATAATGACTATCAAATCCAAAATAACTGGTTAAAAATCTGTGAATATGTTTAATTCTGTTCTTTTTCATTAGATTCTAAGTTTATTTACTGTTGAGTGTCCACCCAAACTCTCAAAAAACCTACCTACTTATTTGCAATAAAAATGTGTACACAAGACACAAATTAAAACAAAGTTAACTTTAACAAACACTTTAAAGTTAAAAAAAACCAGGTCAATCAAGGGATTTGAATTCATTTATCTATTTTCTCTAAGAAAACAAAAATTTTTTTTTTGCAAAATCATGCTATTAAAAAGTTTAAAATTATCTAATATGACATATTGTAGACAAATATTTATAGAAAATTACAGAATTCAGAATAACCAATTTTACTAAGTACTGCATTTCAATATTATTCATAAATTACAATGAGATTAATCTGATTTTTGTTATTCTAGTGAAGTTATTTTAGTCTATAAACAATTCTTTAAATGTGCATATCCCATTGATCTACTTTAGAGTCAACTCTGTTGCCATGGTTAAAAGAACAGTGGACGAAATGAAAAAAAAAAGGGGCCAGACATGCAGAGCCTGACAAAAAAGAAAGAAGGAGAAAGAAGAAGGTCCATAAAGATGACTGGTGGAGGCCCTGGCCCAAATCTTATTTTTAAATGTTGGGAAAATTTGGTAAAGTCTATAAATAAATGCTTCTGAATCTTTTTTTTAAAACAATATGTCATTCACTTTCTTCAGTTACTATTGAAATCAGTAAGAGTGGAATATTTAGAGTTTCAGTGCATCAAACAAATCATTTAGAAATAATTTGTTGAAAGAATATTTTCAATAAGCAAACAGTTGCATAAAAATATCATATCTTCCTGCTATAAATTTTCTAAGGACCCCAACAGTGATATTGATCCAAGGCTGTTTTAGCAACCCTGACATAGAGGTTCAAGTGAGCTTTTCTGATCAAACAGGGTCTGTCAGTGCAAATATTACTCAGGCGAGCATTGTGGCTCATGGACCTTAATTTCTTGATATTTATATATCCTTATAGTGGAGTTGATACTGCAGAATGTGGTATGTATATAGGCTCTTATCATATGATTATGTAAACATTTTAAAATTACACATGTACCAGAATTAGATTAATTAATTTCAAAAAGGGGCAAACAGTATTTTGTATATTTATAAAAACTAGAAAAATGTCCATAGGACATGTATGCCCTGCGGAGTGTATATTAGTAATGTAACATGAAAATTTGTACAACTAATGAAATTTGATGAAAATATCTTGTACAGTTAAATAGTTTAAAAAATTAGTGAAAAAATAATGGCATCTTTTATCATGATCCCCCATGGTGAAAGTGGGCCACAATGAGGGATCAGAGTTTAACATATAGTATTGTTATACCCTTATAAATATCATTCTATATATTTATTACTTATAAAAAGTCCAACAAAAGAACTGTTTATTACGTCGGTCTAACAATTTCACTATTGACCGGTCTTACATAAGAATTGTTAGACCGCAACGTCACTCGTCTGTTACGTCACAATTAATTAATCGTCGTGAAATATCGGCGACGCGAAATAACCGAAGTTAAGAGCTGCAAGAGCTGTTGCTAACAGCTAGGTAGGGAAGAAGGGAAGAGTATATTTTGTGATAAATAATTTTTGTGATACGATATATAATTGATTTTTTTCTTTCTCAGCTTGATGTTTTATATTTACTGTAGAAGAAGCCATAGTTTTCCAAACAAAATAATTGATAATATAGCGTGTATTGATTAAATTGATCACTCTTAAGTGAACAGTGAAGGGTATAACAAAACAGTTATAGACTGGGATTCGGGCAACATATGATTTGTTGGACCTGAAGGTGAAAATGTTGCCCTTGGCCTGCGGCCTCGGGCAACATTTTCACCTTCAGGTCCAACAAATCATATGTTGCCAAACAACCACGGGTTTGAGGAAGCTTGCGGACTCAAAACCCGTGGTTTGCGACGATGCCATCGGCTCATACATTCACTCTTGAGAGAGGAACGAACGACAACTCTGCGTAGGAGATTGAAAAACCGAGTCAGCGAGAGCTCCCTTCTATGGTTTGTTCCAGACTTTCTTTTTGGCTGATTGTGATCTAATTCCTTAAAACAATGGTAAATATGTATGCTTTGTTAATATTGTTTGTCATATTTTGTGTTTATAATGCACATTTTTATTGATAATTCAACTTGCAACGAAATATTTCAGAGTAAATTCGGATTTCGTTCTCATTTCAGGTTCTACGTAACGCAGCCAGGTGAATTGAATGGTCTTTTTATGCTTAGTGACATCTATGTGAAGGTTTACTAAATTTTGAGTAAGTAATTTAAAGTTGTTTTTATTTTAACTAACTGTCATTACAAGTCTCTACACAAATACACAGACTGTGTTTTGTTCTGACACTTATGTAGAGACTTGTAACCACAGCTTCAATAGACCAAGTGTATCCTACAAAATAATTTAGACATAGAATGATAGGTCCAACAAAAGGTTCCATCTTCTAGGGGATTAATTTGAGGTCCATGCAAAAAATGTAATTATTGCATTTGATTTGTTCACAGTTTGAGGTACTATTCTAATTATTCTATCCAGATTAAAAAAATCAATATTTTCAGTATTGTACTGTTGTATGTAATTTATTAAAAATTCATGAATGACATGTTTATTGTCATCCAATGGGAATATCACAATTAAAATGAAACATTTTATCTCATTTGGTTCAATAGCAGCCTGATATCAGTATATATAGAGTAGCTATGTCAATAAGACACTGTATATGAAAAAGTCTATTATGCAGCTATGAAATGTTCTTAACACATGGTCTTTTGTTTCGTTCTAAACATATATATATACCATTAAACATACTCAGTAATACAAGTTGCCAAAACATGGACTTTTCAAATGATATAATTGAATTCATTGTATTTAATGTCATCTAATTTAGGAATTGGTCCCTTTGACCTAAACAATTGAAATATTAGTATGGGTAGTAGAATTTTATAATTAATCAAAATTTCTTTGTAGGAAAAGCTTGTCAGGACATAAGACTGAAAAAGACGTACTGAAAAACTGCCTGTAAACACAGCTATCATTAAAGTCAATGGATTACCTAGGAACATCCAAGCAATATGATACCAGAGACTGGCAATTTTTATCACTCAATGTGGCAGAAAACCCTAAATAAATATTGAAATGTTCAGTTTCTTTGTTAATTGCTTTTTTCTCTGTATATGAATATTGCATGATATTTATGCGAATTTCGCACGATTTTTACATGAAAAACTGATAATTTGGAATTCGCATGAATATCATGCGAAATTTCAGTCACATGAAAATCGCATGAATTTCGCATAAATATTGTATGAGGACATTCGCATGAAATTCGCATGTGGAACTTTTCGCATGGTTTTTATACGATTTTCACACGAAATTCATGCGAAAAGGCATTCGCATGAAAATCGTGCGAGCCACTTTTCCCTGTGTACATGTATGTGATTTCACGTCTGCATATACTTAGCTTCGTGTAAAGCGATTCCGTGGTCTAGTGGTATGTTTCTCGCTTCCCATGTGGGAGGTCCCGAGTTCAAATCCGGGATGGGCCACATTTTTTTTTAGAAATACCTCTTTTTTTTAACTAAACATAGTATTCAGCACGCGAAATGAAAAACTTCCGAGGTCTGGCTTGTACAAACTCATAAAATCATCATTACAGTGTGATAAATATTCCACATAAAAAGAAACTTCTATACACATAATAAAGAATAAGCAATTAAATCTTTATACCCATATTGGTATATTTAATTTGCTTCTGTATACATGAATACATTTAATAATTCTACAAATTCAGTGAGGGGGGATCCGCCCCCCCCCCCTACACCCCCTGCGCCCGAACTGCATGGTTTACTTTTTCCCTAAGCGGGGACACAAATTCTCTGAATTAGCTTGTTTAGTATATTTCTTTTTGACAGGGAAAACCATGGTTTTTAATGATATTTGTGTGTACTTTGCTGACCCTGACGTCATAGAAACAGATGATATTCGTCAATTAAGAGAGAACTTTGGAATTGTCCGGCCAATTTGTCACTCTTGCAAACAATTGCGACTTGTGAAAACCTTAAAAATGCCAAAAAAAAAAGAGAAAGTGACATTTTGAAAGAGACAGTCCAATCATCATCAAATTTTATTCTTTTCAGATTTCTTTCTTTTAAAATTTTAGGCAATGATAATCAAAATTTCATCCAAAATTTCAAATTAAACTTTTTGAACACATTTTTTATTTTATATTTCAGACCGACTGCTTGAATTTAAAACTTTTATTTTTATTTCTACCCCCGACCTCATTTTGGGAAAAAATTCCCGTAAAACAGTAAATAAAAAAATATTGGCCTAATTGAAATTGAATAAATTCTCTGTAACTAAATTTGAATTATGCAGACGACAAAGAAAACAGCACAACCAACGAGTACTCAGGATGAGGAAAATCATCCTACATACACTACAAGTAAAGATACACTTCATATTTTACGCCTTGTCACAATTCTGCTTATCTTACAACATAGTAATTATGCAAATTGCATACTTCTTTGGGAAATACCGTGTACTACAGATATTCTTGTTGAGATACTAGTCAGAAGACTTTAACAACCTAACCCTGTATAATATTGTTGTACAGCAGGGAGCTACTTACTCTTTCTTTGACTTCGAATATATATTGGCCCATGACATTGCTATAAGTAAATAATTCTATATACCAATTAATTCTGATTATTTGACAATAAATATCAGTTCCTTGGATTTACAAAAACATACATTTTTAAAGAAACAAATCATTGCTTATTGTAAAAACATAGTTAATTTGCATTAAACTTCGTGTGAACACATTTTGATTCGAGTTAATTCCAAGCGCATTATCTTACTCGGCAGCAAGTTTTAATGCACAATAAAAAATGTGAATCAAACTGTTAGAGGAATTCAGTTTTCTTGTTGCATCAATTTGACAAATTCAGCTAACAGGCATTGGCGAATGATACTGAAAGAAAGGTGTCCTTAGTTAAAACCATCGCTCACCTTACAAGAGAAGATAATAAGATCTGTTTGCAAATGTTGAGTACCAGTTGTTAATACCAGACACTTGCAGAGACATTAAAAGGGAGTTGTCACCGATACCATCAAAGGTTCATCATAGATATATCCATTTTCGCCCTGAATCCAAATTTCATGTTTCTCCCCTCCTCATTCATTGGTCTTGCTTATATTGATACAATTAATCAAATTTGTCTTTCTTTGTAGTAGAATTAGAAGGATTACAAAGAACTGTAAAAGATCAGAAAATGTATTGTTTTCTTCTAATTACCAGGAAGTCTTATCGACGAAGATATTTGGCCACGTGTTAACTATATTAGATTACTGGAGAAGACGTTGCTACCTACCAGGCACATTTTTGTGACATTACCAAATTAGACACCGAAATGATTGCCATTTGCCAACAGCATCATCCACACGTTGAAATACTACTTGCAGAGAACATTTTGTAAATTATTCAGACACACAAGTTGTGGCACAACCATATTTTTTTAAGCAATGTATATAATGCGGAGTGCCTTACGAACTTCACCAGGTTGGGAGGAAACGAAAATACCGTTATAATAAGGGTATCTCACTATAATAGTGAAATTACACAACATTTCCTGCCGTCGATAGCCTAAACTTCATCCGATACCAATAATAAGGGATAATAATGACGTGGTTTACCCTTACGGCCTCCATACCCGTAACCATGTAGACAGAAATAAACTTTTTTTCTATTTTCATTCCATGTAATTTGGTAAAAAAGTTATATTAATAATAAAAAAAATGAAATAAGTATAATTAAAAGGAATTGTGGCACTGATGGCCCTCTATAGTTTCTCGTAATCAAAATTCGACAAACATGTAGACTTTACATAAATTTTGTAGAGTTGTGAATTGTCTTTGTGCTTTATTCAGAGCGCGGAAATATAAATTCCGGAAACAAAGTTTACAACATGAAGATACACACATTCATAATTTGAACTTAAGTCAACACAGTTGTAATTTCAGAACTACATGCTTGGAAGTCTGAATTACCTACTTACATATGTAAACTATGAAACAGATACGATTACAAGTTTGTATTTACAATCTTGCAAGATTGCATTTACAAATGTACAAGTCTGGATTTTTAAACACGATTACCCTCCATATCATTTCATAAACCATTTCCAGTATAAGTTGACAGTTGTAACAAGCATCATTTTGTGCACATCAAGGGAATAAGTGTTATTCAAACAGACTTCAATACCCCGCAATCATCAGTTGCTATGTTAAAAATGCAACTTCCGTTAAGAAAAGAGTGCTTGCATTTTTAACGCAACGGAAAAAAATGTATTAAACTCCAAAACATGATATTTTTTGGTCATTTTAATACTCACCATGACTTTCGGTTCAAACACCATGCATGGTGTCGGTCTCGGATGAAATTGAGGCTATCTACGGCAGGAAATATAGCGCAATTTCACTACAATAGTGAGATACCACTATTATAGCGATATTTACGTTTTCCCCCAACACAGTCCACATTGATGTCAACCTCTCCAGCTGTCGACCAGACATAGTATCATGTTTGTTAATATTTTTTTTTACTTTGAAATACACATTTATGAAAATGTCGATCTGTCATCAAGATATAAGATTGCGTTAATTATCAAATGAACTTTTATGACTTCGATCTCCACAGTAATATTGATGTTAACCTGTCGACCTGTCAACCATACATAGTACATGTAGCATGTTATATCGTGATATAGACGGTCACGTTATCTGCTCCATGGCGTTCTGTCACAAAAGCTGGATAGAGAAGGGATGGCTCCTATTTTTCATATCTAATAAGTTTAAAATCTAAAGTAAACGATATCTTAGCAATTAGATAATTATATTATTGTTAAGATAATCAACTATTTTCAAACTGAAAATTGGATGTCTCTTACAACAAATTGATTAATGAAATACACATCTCTTTTTAAACTTGCTTTCACTGAGCAACATAACAAAGATCATTTTTAACCATCTCCTTCCTTCACTTAAATGACCAATCCAACAATTGATTGAGTTTCTGGGAAGTCTTCTTTCTTAACTGACTGTGTACAAATTATTATACGTCACTGCAAAGGAATATCAAAGATATATCATAATTTTTAAAGACGTTCGTTGAACCTACATAGTGACGTCATTTTCACATTGTGACATCACAAACAAGGAGCAAAACTATTTTCAGCATATGGTATTTATAGAACTTGTGTATGACTATGTGTGTACCAAATTTAATCCAATCTAAATTGTTATTTTGTAGATGAAGAGATAGTTCGCGAACTTTTTGATCATCCCTCGCATTAAATGAATATGCAAAAATTAGATATTCTTATTCTAAACATGAGGCCCAATTAGGTTTTTACATGTATTTGATAATTAATATTTTAATTAATTAAATGTTTTACTTTCACAATGTTGATATGCAAAGTAATTTAATATTTTTACAACTGTGGAATCCTCATTTGGTCTCAAGAGAGGAAGGGTTGATCTGTTTTCGCAATCGGATTGTTTATGTGCCTGCCGGAACAGGAAGCCGTTAATGGTATGTACCACAGTCATATAATGGTACCGTTTTACACGGAATTATTTCAATGTATAATCTATTTATAGTCCCTATATAAACTATAGAAGCACAAAAAGTTCATAACCCTACATATTCTCCGGATCCTAGGCCGTATTCTCCGGAGCGTCAGTGCGAGGTAGAGGTTTTGTGACGTCTACACTTCAAATATCGTTGTAAAGAATTGTTGCAACGACCACAGTCAACTACTTATCTGAGGAGGAAAAAATATTAGACAAACCCATCGCAAGATTATTATACCCCCCGCTTGAAAAGTGGGAGGGTATATAGTAATCGGGATGTCCGTCCGTCCGTCTGTTACGCTTTAGGGTACCCATCTCTTTTCCGCAACTCCTCTTATACCAATGAAAGAAATTTAATGAAACTTTCACAGAATCTTCATTATATATTGCCATTGTGCACCTCCTATTTTACTTTTTGATCCGACGCACATTTTGGGTTTCCCGGCCACAGCAAAACATCGACTTTGTCATCAGTTATAATCATATGGGAGGCGGGGGTATCATTTAGTGAGCTCATTGCTCACAGTACCTCTAGTTTTTCTTTAGACATCTTGCACATAAGGAAACTCGGAAAGGAAAAGACAGGGGTTTCCAAAAGTATTTTTGGGCATTTTCAAAAAAAATTTCAACGACGGAAGTTCGCAAATGAGAATGGTGTGCAACCTTCAATGCCTTATTTATTAAAATTCGGACTATATACTAAAGCAATTATTGACTCATTTAGTGTTCAATATGGTTTGTTTTTCACCAGAAAAGTATCAATATTATATTGACCGAGGCGAAACATAGTCAACACTAAATGAGTCCATATTTGTATAATATTCGAATGTATAATCTGTTCATCATTAGAGAATATACATGTACTATCTTTAAAAACACAAAATCTCCCTATCCTTTGAACTTGGATTATTTAAAACGTCTTAAAAACTTCCTTGTTCATTTTCTGCCCACATCTTTCAACATTCGTGCTGTAATATGATAAGCGTTTAAGACTTGCCTTTTTCATACATGTATAATATATGAAAGCTTTTTGTTAAAAATTTTTCCTTTGATTTACACCGATTCATATAAAGTGAAATTTTTCCCTTACAAAAAGGAAGGTGTATAATTGGAAATATGTTATAGGGAAACATCTCAAAATTCAGTGGTTAGTGACTATTTTTTTTTTTAATAAAGCTCGTTCATGATTTACTTCAAACATCGTACATGCAGATTTGATAACTGAATAAAGGACACATTGACTATACTACTGATTTCTCTAAGGATATATTATTCTTTTATATCTAAAGGGTAAGTTTTGTTTAGATGTAATTTTAGATTACCTTCAAAATACTTAAATACAAACCTGTAAGACTTATTATTTATTTCATTCTGAATAGGATGACTTCCTAGCCCATTGTCGTGATCATCATTTTTGAGTCCTCAGTTCTCTGTTGTTAAAATCATATTGCATCAACTAATAATTGAGTCTATATTAAAGATATGGGGGTTTTGAAAATTTAAATTTTTGCTTCTTCAATATATTTTTTGTATGCTGCCTCATAATTTACAATTTTTTTCAGATTAAACATGATAATTCTAAGAACAGTGCAATATTTTTTGTTTGCGGCTGGTACTTTTTCGTACGGTAAGATTAAATGGGCTGTTTACAAACTTGAATCTGTAATCCTATTTCTTAATTTTCAAGCATTGCTATTCTTAAAATAATTTATAAGTATTTCTGATCTTTACATTTTGACTTATGTTGATCTTGTTTTCGTGAAGCTGTTTTGCAATTCATTCAAGCTATTTTATTTAATACCAATTCAACCTAAATATCAAAATGACATGGCCATGTGATGTCTTGGATTAAGCTATTCTCCCTGAAACTTCAATGAATGAAAAGATTGACAACATGAAAGAAAGCATGGTAGTTTACCTGGTTGCTATGGAAACGGGGTTTAAATTATAGTGGATATTGCTTTTTATCAATAATATCAAGTAAAAATAACTAAGCAAAGCTGTTTTTTGGGCTTAATTTTTATACGCTTCATGACAATCAAAACTATGTGATAAACATGCAGGATATGTCAATTAGTTTTTACATTTTCTAATTTTCTGATGCTTAATAAGTGAATAATTAGTCCTCGTTACTTCCCTTGTCAGACTTAGTACTAGTATATAAAGACTTTGCAAGTGATGTGAAAATTCTATTAGGAAGATTTAGATTCAAGAAATGTTATTTTGTACATATTTAAAACATGTATGGGTAAATGAAAAATAAACATTTAATTACCCCATAAAGTTGGTCTAAATGTGCTTTATTTTTATCCGAGATCTTTCCCTTGTTGGAGCTCTTCGGCATTGAAGAAATCAAAATGTGTACAAAGAAGTTTATTATCTGTAAAACCCATCGGAATGAAATTTTCAAGAGAAGCCAAAGTGTGGATCTGGACATGATGAGTATTACACGTAGCTACTCGTAGAAAGGAAAATATGAGGACATCAGGGTGGTATGGGACGAAGGATTTTAATTGTTCCTTTCAAGAAGTCTTTGAAATAGATACCGAGAAATGGTAGCGTGGCAGTAAACCCTGGCCAATCCCCATCGCAACGTGTAAGTATTTTTTATTTATAATCTATTCAGGTATTACATGTATCACACTAACTGTATATTAAAATATAAGATAAAAGAAACAAACAAAACCATGAAAACTTGGATGTACAGTTGCACATATTACGCGAAATTGAATCATATACTACTGTGAACCTTTATGTGTCTGTTTTGGGTACAGATATTTTATTTTCTATAAATTTCAGTATATTTGACGCAAATTGTATACATATTACAGCATTATTTTAAGCTATAATATGTTTGTGTCAATTTTGATATGTAGAAATCATACCATGGAAATATCAAACCTTCGACTTTTGACAATGATAACTGAATAGTGGGTTAAATTTGTTGAAATTTTAAGCAATATCAGGACCGTACTAGAATTTTTATAAAAATTGATCACAAAAGCATAAGTGTAGAAATATGAAATTTAGCTTATTGCACATGCAGACACAGATTTACAGCCAATAAAGTGAAGGAAAAGTGTTCAAGATCTTACCTTGTCCTACTATTCGAAATAATTTTGGGACCTTGATACAAGGTATCTGGTCTGCAAGGTAATGTATTGTGAAGTAGGTAAAACAATATATATAAAGGTGTAAGAATGTGACAACTCCATAATTATGTCCTTTCTAATTTGTTAAATGTCATGAAGCAGTCTTTATTGACTTTTCTAAGATGCATCCTCTCAAAATTTTACTCTGCTGACCACTTATGTTTTACGCTTTATATTACAGACATATCAATCTTGCACACATAAATGAAAAGTTTTTGTTTTACAGTATTGATCTGTACATATAAGATCATTCCGATGCAGTATACTTTACATGTCAAAGATATTGTACAAATAAAAAAGTCGCATTCAAGAACAAAACAAATCATACCACATAACATGTAGTATTATTACAATTAATTCGTGATATAAAAACATTTCATTTACCACTTTTAACATTAGGTGTTGTCAAATTCAATTCTACTTTTCAGCAATTTGTCCAAACTGCAGAAAAGTTTTAATAGCTATGTGTAATTTGAAAAAAGAACTTGCTTGATGACAACATTGAATTCCTTCCTTTATTAATCATTCTTCATGATTCAAAAAATTTTCAGGATAACATTCTAATATAAGGTAATGTAATATATGTGTTATGTTTAGGATTTTAACCCAAACTTTCAAATTTGTTGGTAAAAATAATTTAATAATTGCAGACCTTGCAAGATTTTCTCAATGCAGATTCTAAGGATTACAGATCCACTAGGAGACAGAGAGATACCTGTATCGTGTAAGTTACATGGAATCATTTTAACTTGAACATTGTGACTATGCATAAAAGGAGATGTTTAGAGGTTGAAAATGTATAACCTTTATATAACAAAATTTTAAGATTCAAATTTTAATTTTTTAATATTTATTTTAAATGAAGTTTTTATCCAAAGTGTCAAACAAATACATGGTAGTTTTTAATTTCATGTGAACGGCAGGCAATGAACCTTAAAAGAAATGACCAGAGGAAACACAGTGGCCTTTAACTAAGAAGAGAAAGCTGACACAGGAAATCTTTCCTGTCCAGAAGAAAAAGTTCAATGAATATGACTAAAATTGTCAATTTTGGCAATTTTCATGCAATAATTTCTAGAAAGCTGCAAATTTACCCATTATTTTATTTTTCTTACAAAACCTTAGAATGTATAGTTTATTTAATAATACATGGTTACAAATATATCTGTTGTCAAAATGGTGAAAAATTTGATTGAATATGACGAAGAAAACCAAATAAGGCAAATTGACAATAGACTGGCAACCTTAATGCCGCAGTGAAAATTCACTTAACTTCAGTTGAAATATCTTGAATAGAATTTATTTCTTAGGTTTTAGTAATATGAGCTCAGATAGTAAACTTTTCATGTGAATTTACACTTATTCTGCACTAATTTCATTCAAAACAGAGCAGATTTTGCTTTATCGAGTATTCTTATTGTAACATCCTTGTTACCATGGCAACCAAATCGAAAAGTTAGACTTGAACAACATATTTAATAAAGATATGCTAATTTCAGTAAATGGTGTGAAATTCAGCTAAATCGGAGACATGTCATGTCCACGACCATATTTAAAATTTTGATTTTTATAGAGAATTAACATTAAATAGAAAACATGGCATTACACAGACCCGCTTGGCAGGAGAATGCCTTCTTTTCACATTCCTGGGGGGCAGATAGAGCCGTGGATGGACTATATTCTAACCGCGAGTATACTGGAAACCAATGTACGATATCTGCAGATAAGAAGGAAACAGCTTCGTGGAGAGTAGATCTACAGGGTGTCGTCAGCATCAGTTACATTAATATCTTCTACAGGACCGATAATGTATCTGGTATGCATTTCTCCTTCAAGTACTATGTATTCTTTGCAACTCATTGGTAAAATATTTAAAAAAGTTAATTTTCTTGTGACAATTGAGTCTTATTATTTTTAAAATTTTTCATATAACGTCTGTTACGTATAATCAGACATAATTTAGACGAGATGTTACGTGAAATTGAGACCTTCATAGGTTCTGCATTTAAGACGTGTTCTAAGAATCAAAACGCGAAGGCTTGTAAAGAGAAGCATCGTCGCAAACCACGGCTAAAATGTACGATAAGATCCTTTCCCATTCTGGTCGTGGAGCAGTGGTTAGAGCGTCTGCACTAGAGTCGCGAAGTAAGGAGTCAATCCTTACGTTGCAGGTTCGAATCCCACTGTGGGATGTGGAGACCGGTCCTTCGGATGAGACCGTATAAACCGAGGTCCCGTGTCGCAGTAGGTGCTGGCACGAAAAAGATCCCTCCCTGCTCAATGGGCCTAAGTGCCGAGTATAGGACAAAATTTGCAGCTCTCTACCGGCAAGTGGTGGCGTCTCCATATGAGTGAAAAATTCTCCAGAGGGACGTTAGTCAATATATACAATCAATCAATCATTCTGGTCGTGGTTGAATGAGAAGGGATATTTTGCAGGTCATTAAAATGTGGACCAATGGGAGGAAAGCATAGTCGATAAAAAACTTTTATGTAACCTTTCAATACCCAGTGTACATATTATTTCTTTAATATTGCTGATGTCAATTGTCGATGAAAACAAAAATTGTCATTGACTAGATAAGACTTCACAACAGAGAGGCGTAAATATTCAAGTTTACGGAATGTTTGTTTGTTCTCTTTTTTTTGCGGAAATGGGGAATAAATAAAACTGGAACCTAAACTGTCAATTTAAATTGATTTTTTCTCATGGCCAGGTACATTCATCGGGAGATTTGCTGGGTTTTTCCTCTATGTTTCCAACACAACGTTCAAAGAAGAAGGCCATCTTTGTTTTCATGAGATGCAGAAAGTGAACAGTACACCAATAGAAGACCAGAGAATCAATTGCACCGTGAATGGACGTTATGTTATTTACTACAACGAGAGGAGACCGGATGTGACGTATCCTGCGTACTATTCACATATAATGAATTGTGCGAGGTGGAAGTTTACGGTGAGTTGCTACAATATATTCTTAATGTAAATGTAATTCACAGGATAAAACGCTGCCATTTACTAAACTGGAAGTTGCTTGAGGGAATATTGAAAGGTGTCTTGAGATGAGGGTTCAGCTTTAAAATTACCGAAAATCTGGAAATTTTTACTGAAGATAATTTTTTTGCAAACTTACGCGTGCATTTCATTCGCAAAAATATATTTCTTAAAAATAAATCAACAACAAAAAATATAATCAAAAATGTTGCGTTCGTAAGCACTGGTCATTTTAGAAACTTCTTTATACAGCACAAGCAAATTACCCGTGCGTGTAAAGTGTCTTCGCTAGATTCAATATCGTCTGATGGTTTGACAGGAAGACATGCAGTGTCTGACTGAGGCAGTATGACTATTTAAAATTATTTTACCAAGAAAGAGTGACCAGTTATTTTATCTGAAAGCCCTAACGAGGAATCCCTAGCACGGAAGCTTGTCAATGAGGAACTCACTCTCGTTTATACAGAAACCCCCACGAAGCAAAAAAGAGGATCATATACGATACTAAGTGTAGAAATGAGAGCCAAAGTGGCGAAATTTTCCAATGAACACGGAACTCCCAAAACTTTCAAACATTTCGGACTTCGGAGAATTAAATTTAAAAGAATCTACAGTTCGACATCTCAAAAAAACTTACACTTTTGTTCGAAAAAGGAAATTAAATCTTGATATTGATATTAATGAACTTCCAAGGAAAAAATTGGGTCGGCCATTAATGTTCGGGGAAGAACATGACAAGAAAGTGCAGGAGTTAGTGACAGAAATTAGAGATGAGGGTGGTATAATAAACAGTCGAATAATCTGTGCCATAGCAAAAGGGGTTGTGTAAGCCGAAGACAGAACGCTGTTAGCAGAAAATGGTGGTTACATTGAAATAACTCGACAATAGGCACTCTCGCATTTGAAACGAATGAATATGGTAAAACGACGTGGAAGCAGTACGGCTAAACCTGAAATCAAGAACTTGAACTCGAAAAAAAATTTGTTACTAAATTTTTAAGAAGAATTTGTTTCTAAGTATGAAATCCCTCCACAGCTGGTAATTAATTTTGACCACACGGCTGTGCAGCTATTACCTGTCAGCAGGTGGACAAGGGCGGAGAAGGGTTGTGACAAAGTAAACATCGTTGGCTTGGACGACACACTTGAGATCACAGGAAAGAATAATTATATAATTGCGACTGACAATTCTTAATTCATTATTAAAAGCCTTAATTTATTTAATTAAAAGCAATGCATCTTACTCAATATTGCATGTTTTAAAAACAAATTACTGGAGTTATGGCCGGAGCTTTGAGCAGAGATATTCTGTAACCGCAAGTAGTTTATAAAGAGAAAACAGATACCTGTCATGCAAAATATAATTTTCCTAGAGCCTGGGACGTTACTCATACAGATAATCATTGGGCGAACAAAGAAACTAGTTTCCGTTATCTTGACAAAGTGAGGGATGAACCAGACTTGCCTTTGCGCCAAAAGGCTCTGATCATTTTAAACTTTTTTTAACACAACTTTCCGAAGAATTCAGAGATCGAATGGAAAAACTGGGTCTTGTTTATGTGTACGTCCCTCCGAACTGTACCTCAGAACTTCAATCAATGGCCTTGAGTGTTCAAAAGATTGTTAAAGACCACATGCGTGAACAGTTTGAAACGTGGTATGCTGAAAAGGTTGCAGCGAAACTCAAAGCCGGTGATGAATTGGATGATAATCTTGGAATATCAGTTCTCAAACCACTCTGTGCAAAGTGGCTTGATTCAGTCATATCATACATAAACAGAAACCCAGAAAAAGTGTACAACGGTTTTAAGAAAGATAGTATTTCAGACGCGCTGAAACTATCATTTGAATTTTAATGACAAATTTGTTACCATACTGGACCATTTCAAAAAATTTTTATTTGTTTTTTTTTTCATAATAATCTGTAAGTTTAATTGATTTAAAAGGCTGCTTGGTTCCTGGACATAACGGACAAAATTGTAACCAAACATGTTCAGAGAACTGTCAGGGAAAACAATGTGACGCCGTTACTGGTAATTGTGTGGATGATTGTACCCCAGGATATCAAGGACCGCAATGCAATATTTGTAAGTTATATCGTTATCCCCCCTTGTAATATTCGATATTGCCTTCCCGCTATTAATTTTCTGTTTTAAATTCGTATGGATTTGTCAAAAGCAAGGTTAAGTTTTTTCATCCCCTCGCAAAGGAGTTAAAAATCTTTCAATTATATCTTATGGAATTGAGCAGAAGATCTAAGGCTGTGGTAACTGTAGTGACGGAGAAACGTGTCATCACATCACCGGCACGTGTCCTAGAGGCTGCAGTGAAGGAATGGAAGGGGATAAGTGTTAGACTGGTAAATCTGCTATTTTTGAAATGATTGCCTATATTATTATATTTCTTTTTTTGGGTTTACTCATAAGCAGGGACCTTCTGTTTTTCAGCAATGTCGTGTTTTGTGCTCAATTAAACAAATATAAATATTTTGGGACGCAGAGGTATACTTATAAGATTAGCTTTAAACTGCATGACATAAGAATGATCAAAAGTATAAATTATGGTTAATTAACATTAAATTGAATATTGAGGGCTGTAACATGATTGTAACAATAAATAACTTGAAATTTAATAGTGGTTAAGGCGTACAATAATAGAGATAAACATGTTTATATTTATAGTCTGTCAGCTGGGTTCATATGGTAAGGACTGCAGTGGGAATTGCAGCGTTAACTGCGGAGTGACCAGGCGATGTGACAGATTTACTGGAGAGTGTGTGGGAGGATGTAAGCCAGGGTGGAGGGGTGTACGTTGTGATAAAAGTAAGGGGCTAAAAGAAAAAATCGTTCCATTATGAAATATCTTTGAAATTGGAAACTAGTGTTTCACGGTAAAAATTAATTTTACATTCTGAAAAAATGACAAATTTATACTTTCCATTGAAAAGAATTAATTTCCAGCAGGATGTTATAAATTATTCTTCATAAGAAAATATAAATGAGCATTTTTAAAACACTCAAAGCACAGGACTGCTGGTCATTTGTTTAGTTTAAGAACTATTTTATTCAGAATATACAAAACAAGAGGCCCATGGGCTACATCGCTCACCTGAGAAGCTTTGACCATTCTAATTAAGACATTTTGAAATCTACACTACCCCATGATGCTTCCATGGGCACATATGTTTCAGCTTTTTTGGCCCAGTGGTTCCTGAGAAGAAGATTTTCAAAGATTTTTCCTATATATTTCTATGTAAAACTTTGATTCCCTATAATGTCCCCGCCCTTCCCCCAGGGGTCATGATTCCTACAATTTAGAATTTACACTACCCCAGAATGCTTCCACATAAGCTTCCCTTTTTCTAGCCCAGTGGTTCTTGAGAAGAAGATTTTCAAAGATTTTTCCTATATATTTCTATATAAAACTTTGATTCCCCGCCCTTTCCCCGGGGTCATTATTTGAACAATTTAGAATCTACATTATACCAGGATGCTTCCACATAAGTTTCAGCTTTTCTGGCCCAGTGGTTCTTGAGAAGAAGATTTTCAAGGATTTTTCCTATATATTTCTATGTTAAACTTTGATACACCATTGTGGCATCGCCCTTCCCCCGGGGGTCATTATTTGAACAATTTAGAATCTACATTATACCAGGATGCTTCCACATAAGTTTCAGCATCTCTGGCCCAGTGGTTCTTGAGAAGAAGATTTTCAAAGATTTTTCCTATATATTTTTATATAAAACTTATATTCCCCATTGTGGCCTAGCCCTTCCCCCGGGGGTCATGATTTGAAAAATTTAGAATCTACACTATACCAGGATGCTTCCACATAAGTTTCAGCTTTTCTGACCCAGTGGTTCTTGAGAAGATTTTTAAAGATTTTTCCTATATATTTCTAAATAAAACTTTGATTCCACATTGTGGCCCCGCCCTTCCCCCGGGGGTCATGATTTGAACAATTTAGAATCTACACTACCCCAGGATGCTTCCACATAAGTTTCAGCTTTTCTGGCCCAGTGGTTCTTGAGAAGAAGATTTTTTAATGACCCAACCCTATTTTTGACTTTTCTTGATTATCTCCCCTTGCGAGGGGATATGTCCCTTTTTTTAACAATTTAAATTCCCCTTCACCCAATGATGCTTTGTACCAAGTTTGGTCAAAATTGGGCCAGTGGTTCTTGAGAAGAAGTTGAAAATGTGAAAAGTTTACAGACGGACGAACGACGGACAAAATGTGAGCAGAAAAGCTCACTTGAGCCTTCGGCTCAGGTGAGCTAAAAAGTATGCAATGGTCATTTGTATGAAAATTAAGGATCATATACTTTTGTTTCTTCATACCTTATCTTGCACCAGACAAATAAATTTCCAATTTGACAATGACAACCAAAAATAAGACATTTGTACCAATTTGTTTTATACAACACAAAGAATGTTACAATAGGACGTATGGAAATGGGTGCAGTCAGAGTTGTGGTCATTGTCTGAACGATACACAGTGTCACGAAATCAATGGGTCATGTTTAGAAGGCTGTTCTGAAGGATATAAGGGGACACTTTGTCAAGAAGGTAATTTTCTTTCTCTTGGATAATTAACGTGGCCTTTGTCTCACATGTTGATTTCCCCGTTTGAAAAATTGCTTTAGTAGCATGAAAACAGAATATACTTCTTCATTTCCATATCTGAGATCGGCATTTGCAGCCGAAGCCTCGCTTCGGCGACAGACACTTCTAAATTCCCCCTGATCATTCAAAACCTGAAAGTTACCAACCACCAGTAGTTCAAAGATTTCTGGATTATTAAGTGGTACTGCCTTCTTAGTATTGTCTCCTTATCTTCTGTGACAGATTTTGAGGTAGTTGGGAAAGTAGGAATATTGCTACTAGCATTTGGGACAAGTGCTGAGGCGGGGGTTACTATGTTTTCTTGAATATATGCTTATGTAGCAAGTATTGTGTTATTTCGAACAAGAGCCAGGGCAGGGTGGGGAGTCCAAAACTATATAGGGGTAAAGTTAGGTACATGTATGATGTGGATGCAAAGATTACAAAGTTCTATTTTTCCTGGAGAAAACGGTGGACCACCTTACATGACTATACAGCGGTAATTCGTCGTGACCTTGTTGATTCCGTTAGGCAGGAAATATGAAAGTAGAAAAAAAATTACGTGTGACATAAAATTAGTAAATAAATCTTACAGAAGCATAATGTACATGTACTATACACTAGCGTATTAGATGTCAAGAAATTGTCCAAAGATACTCTAGTATCCGATAATGGACACATTTACTCTTATTTAAGTGATAGAAGAAACTTGCCTACTATTTTTGAAAATTGCTTTTATTTTTCAGACTAATCTTCATTTTTTGTAGTATGTAGACAATTATACTGGGGTTTTAATTGTAACCAGACCTGCAGTACGGACTGCTTTAACCGGATTTGTCACCATGAGTCTGGAATGTGCCAGGTGTACAAGGTGAGCTAAAGCACAAACATACTTGATAATCCACAGTAACTGTAACTGGACCCTTCCAAGTTGCTTTAAGTTGTACATTAGATAAATAGATTTATACAGTTAGTATGCGATATTCTCAAAAAGATTATAACATATACATGTCTTTAATTAAATCATTATACAAATTATAATACATGAATGATTTTTTCGATGTTGATATTTAAAAATAGGTAACTTCAGTCTGAAAAACGAAAAAATGCCGACGTATGAGTCATTGTTTATATGAATGACGATATAGTATTGTCATGTTAACAATAAGATTCTTTTTTTTAATTGTACACAAATGGGGTTACAAAAGCAAGAAGAAATAACGAGGTCTATTTCATCAAAAACAGACTATGCTCCATTTTTAAAAACTCATTCTTACAATTGTTATTCAGGTATACCTTTACTCAGGATGACTAAAAATTCCACTGATCAAAAGAACGAAAACTCACTTATTGCACATTGTACAACTTTGATTCTTGTGTTAAATTTCAATTTCAAATGACTAGGTCAATGACCTACTTTTCATGCTTGTGGCCCCTGAGTACCTCAATTTTTCACACTATGACCATTTTTTCTTTACTCACAAAATATTAGAAGCAACACAACTCTTTAATTAATGAAACATTATAGCAATGGAACAGTGTTGTTTCATTTAAAGAAATGATTAGAGTTCGGGCGATAAAGTTAATATTAATACAGTCCGAATTTCCTCTGTCATATTTATATTGTGTACCCATTTTTAATCGAATGTTTAAAAAAATCTTAATGATCAGACCTCTAAATTATTCAAAGCCTAAGGTTCCTTTTGTTTCCCTAATTTACATGGTAATAATATAATATGAGGTCGATGATCAAATAATTGAGATATACTGTCTGGAATGGTTTTTGTTCATATTTTTGAATTGCTTTATTTCATTGCATTTAATTATTTGAAACAATTTATGAGCTTGAATACATAAACTATTTGCAAAATGATGTTTAAAAATACATGTAACCTTTACAATGTAATTAAGATTGCAAGAAATTATAAGTTTTGACAAAAATGAAACATTAAAACTTTATTCCGAATTTCCTCTGCATTACCATGTATTGATTTTTGTTTCTGTTTATTCTCTTCGAATAATAAAATATCAAATTTTTTAATTGATATTGAGTTAAAACTTGGTTATTTTATCAATTTAGAACAAATTTTGATTTAACATACACTTAAAAAAAAATTCATTTTGTTTTTTGAAACCTGAGTAAATGTCATCCCTAAGAAGAAAAGAAAATGTTAAGTTTTTGTGCATGCATAAATATGCTTCTTAAACACGAAGCTATATATTTCTACAATTAAATGCAACAATTATCTTTATAATAATCGGGTTTAAATTTAAAGATTAAGAATAAGGAGGAGGAGGGTAATTTTCACTTTACATATTCATATATTTTGATTTCACGTATATATCTAAACAGTGTCAGTAACTTTCTTATAAATAAGTTCCATTTTTTATTAAGTTTTAAAACACTGGAATCCGTTCACTGCAAAGAAACCCTTAGAGTAGCTAGAAATTGACATGCACAAAAACAATTAGGTACTTCCAACCTGCTGTAAACAAGTTCCGGTCATGCGTTTTCATTCTTTGCAACGAAACCTAGCGGCAGTTGAATTGCCTAGTACACATTTTTGTTCAAAATGACAACAACTGGACAACGAATCTTCTTTATAAATATATTCAAAGGAAGCAAAACCTAAATTAAGTTTAATACTTTATCAACCGAAGATACGCTTTTATATTGTGTAACATTTCCCTAGACTATATGTAGCAGATTATCAAAAAATGTTATTTTTGACGGTATTATTTTTTATTGTAGCTATAATCTAGATCAATCCGTATATGTAAAATGCATAAAGAAAAACGAATATTTCATGTATGAAAAGTATCATAAGCACCAATCGTTCGTTTATATATTCTCAGTCGCAGTTGTCAGACACGTGTAACACGGACTACAGTATAACCATCATAAGTGTTGTTATGTCTGGAGTAATTGTGGTCTCTGGGTGTGTCTTCAATTATCTGATCTGGAAACGAAACCAGCGTACGTATATAGTTTTAAATCAGTTAAATGATTCAGGCCTTTCTTTCATTTTTCACATGTTGAACAAGAGAGATGGAAATCTTGAGTACATTATAAATAAACAAGTGTGCTTATTAAGGACACGTGTTGTGGGAGTTTTAATATGTAAAATGAATGGCATTTTCCTGGCAACTTATGAGTAAATTTTATATACATTTAACTTTATATTTGTAGCAATTTGGTCATAAAATCTTCAAGTAACACAAATAACAGGTTGATTGAAATTGCTTCTTTTAATTCTAGTGCTAAATTGTAATTTATCAATATTTCGAGCACTTGAAATAAAAGGGGTAGACGATATTTTCCACAGAATTTAGACTTTAAAGCATCACGTTTTTTTTAAATAGTCTTTGGTATTAAAAAATCTTTTCTTTATATGTTTTTCGCATATAAAATTCAGTACATACATTAGTGAGTACAATCTTTTAGTCGTAAAGAGCTTTGAATTTGCTAAAAAAGAAGCATTTTTGTGGTTTTTCGTCTATCAATATAGCCCTCCCCCCGGTAAAATACAAACGCTTTGGTATGAATTTGTGTAAGGACAATCCATAATACCTGTAAAAAGAACTTTGTTTCACTGGAAGTGGGGTGTTTTAAAAACATTTCCTGTTTTTCGTTGATTTCCTTTGTGAAAAAACGAGTTTTACCAAAATTATAGAGTAATACATTATCTCTCGTTATTTTTTCAAATACGTAATGATTAATGAAAATCCATATAAATATCAATATAAATATTCGCTTAAATATGTAAACTTTGACTTGGAGGTAGGTGGGAAAACAATAATATCGTTCGTAGTTCTTAACAGAAACACCATGGTGTTTCAATGGTAAAAGAAATTCTGTTTGAACACAATTGTATTTTATATACCAATAAAAAAAACAAACAAAAAAAAACCCCGAAAACAAAGCATAAAAATGATTAGGAAGTTAGATTTAAAAACAGCTCAGTTTTTTACCAGGTAAAGCACCAGGTGTCAACATAATACAACAAAAGGATAATTCCAAGCGCTTTTCAACATTGAAAATTGCAGGTAAAGTATTTTTAAACCTTGGTAAATATATGTTTATTTTATATTGTACCTTTTATGTAGATGAAACACCGTAAACCTTCTAATTTTGATGTATTAAAAGGGCTTCAAATGTAGTCCTGTGAGGCTTCTTTATCGCAGCAACACATCTGTGACATGGGGTTACGGTTTTAGGATCTCATTCGAATGACTCTCAACTCTCAAGCGCTCGGAGAAGGAATAATTGTAACTTATTTTTAGCATAAGTCAGTCTGGGCATTGATTCGAACATCCGACCAGAGACGGTTGTATGGAGTTATTTTTTGATATACGAGTACATGTATAATTCGTCCAATCATTTTTACAAACTAAGCACCTCTAACAATGCCATAAATAATAACATTTCTTGTAGTTTTTGAATATAGAATTTATATATTTAATTCATTAATAGTTATATAGCATAACAATAGTATATTTTTTCAGATCTGTACAGCGAGGGAGAAATGTATGTACAATTACATCTATATTTCATAGTGAAATCAGTAACAATTCAGGTAGTACGTAACGTTATATAAATGATTCCCATGTTTGCACTGCATATTTCAATACGTTTTGTCATTTCAAATAGGATTTCTCCCCATTATGCAGAGTTTGGCGACCAGGAAAACCCCAACGTGTACGAAGAACTTCCCCGCTATGCAAACACTTAAGAGAATTGTAATTTTTGAAAGAAAATACAGGGAGATCATTTGTTTCATTATTTTTGTTGCACGATTAAGCTGTATTTTTTTAATATCATGTCTTATTTTCGCGAAAAATTAATTTAAATTATTTAATCCTTAGAAACAATTTTACTTAAAATTTTTCTGTATCATTGTATACATAGGTACATATAAACGTTATAAAATTATTTAAACGATTAATCTATATTCACAAAAAAAAAATCAATGTGAGACAAATGTTACTCTTTTGAATAACTGGAATCTCGATTTTTACACTCTGTAAATTATTTTTTTTTTAAATTACAATGATTGAAATTACTTTAATTATTCTTTGATATATACATAATAACTAAAATATAAAATTTCTTTTATTCAACCTTCTAAGTTTATTTACATTTCTGATGATTTTATATACATGCAAATACAGGCTTTATACATGTAGCATTACAGTTTCATTACTATTAAGTAGTACTTTGATATATTAAGAACAGTCAATCCTACGTGTCGTTTTTCTCAACCGTAGACAAAATGTCAATGTCTTCAATAAAAATAATAGCAAAGATAAAACATGTTGCAATTCGTTCTCTATATATTTTATACCATTATGTGAACAACAGGGGATTTCCTTTAAAACAATATATCACATATGCATTCTTAAGCCATTTTTATATGATGGCGCGGTTTTCATTTGTAATATACAGTATGACATAATTTTTTTTTTTTTACATAGAAAATACATATAGTTTTAAAATATGTAGCATCCCATGCTGTGATGACACATGTATTATATCGTTTAATAATTCATCAAAAGTAAGAATAACAAATCGTTACTTCCAGCTACATGTATCATATAGTTTAGGCTTTAAGCAGGAAGAAGTACTTTGTCAAAATCCAACAATTGATAAAGGAACAGTTATCAAATCTAGCTCATTTTTATTCTCTTTCTACACTTCTACAATGATACAATGTGTGATAAAAAAATCTACCAAATTTTTGACTTAGGTTAGTTTCAATTTTTTTTTAAACATAACACGGAGACAAAGTCATATGGTAATTTCTAACAAAAAGTGAAAATCAAAAGGAAGGAAATTTCTTCATACAATAACCTCAGAGACAAGAATCATAGAAATGGGAACACTTTTTGATCCTTCGTTTTTTCCTCTGTTCATTGATAACCCTTGCTGCCATGACTTTCTGAAATTTCATCAAAAAAGCACTTTTCTTTTGCTGCTTTTCCTCTTTCCTTTTAGATGATTCTTTCTGGCTTTCTTAAAAAACAATATTCATTTTTTATTTAATAATATTTAACATTTATGAAATACATATCAGTATAAAGCTCATTTTACCGTAATGGTCATAGAAAAATAGTCTACTTACCATGAATTTTTATCCTCTTATTCTTAAGTAGGTTAAACAAATATTTAATGGCTTTGAAAATCCCAACAGGAATGTTCAAGGGTGAAGGAATCCTGTCTTTAAAATCGCTGATTATTACATAGCGTTCGAACATCCATAGCTTCTCCGAATTCCTTTTCACTTTTTCAAAAGTGTAGCTAACATATATGAAAAATTGTTTATTGTAGAAAGACTACATGTATATATAAGCTTTTTATTCAGTTTACCAAAAGAAGAATGGATAGCTTAAAAGAAATCCTATAAACCCATTTCGTACTGGACCTATAGGACGTTTTTTTTTAAAAAGGTGTTTTTTGTATTTTCTACTTGGGTACCTTGATTTATGTCTTTGAATTTTGACCAAAACTTATTCAATATCAAGGTCCATTAAACAATAAAAAATGGGAGCAGAGTAAACACAGACCTCCGAAACATCAGAGGTGGGATCGGGTGCTATGACGTCGTGACATTTTACTTTATTTATCATATAGTGTCGACAAAAACATTCATACCAAATTACATCACTTCCATTTCTCACAGAATTAACTCACCTATTCAGTGCACTCATCTCAGTATGCGTGTCCGAAAAAAAAATAGTAAGAACATACACGTACCTAAACTTGGCGATGACGAGATTAATTAACAGAAGGTTGGAGAAAAGCATGAAGGCGGCCACAATGACCATGACCGTCCAATCTTTTCGAGGACACCGAGCCCGAGTCGGATCCGATGACCAAACGGCTTCATTTGTTGTGCAGTTTAAATCTTCTTCTCCTATTAAGGAAAATGGTTAACGATTGCAAGATTGAGCCTAAGGAATACATGCGAAACAAAGTAAGTTTACTTTCCTTTCAACAATTAAGAATTAAACTAAAAAGTTAACATTTTTCAAGTTTTATTTACTAATTTGTATGTCTTTTTTCTACTTTACAGATATATAATCTTCATGTGTGTGTGTGTGTGTGTGTGTGTGTGTGTGTCTAAACAATCTTTAAATTATATCTTCACATATAACATGATCCTTTAACAATTATGATTTTTTTAGGGAAGAGGTTTATAATTTTAAATCACCTTGCAGTGCAAAATCTGATTTTAATAAACATAGGTCAAAGTATTTTCAAAAAATTAACTTTCTTTAAGTTAAAATACATTTGAAATAAACACATTTTAACATTCTCTGTAAGATTTAGCCTTCTTCTCAGAATGTCCGTAAACCTTTAAGTTTCTTCGTACCCGAGAGGAAATCAGCCTTAGGATCTCCATAAAGTTGGAAGTAAGGGAGAGCGATGATAGTCCAGATCCGCCAGGTCTCTATAGATCCGTCACCAAACAGTTGTCTGTGATCTGGCCATAAGTTAGCGTGATAGTACATACCAACCCCTACTATCACAAATATAGCCAACCAGACAAAAACCAGCAGATCCTTCAACTAAAATATAAATACATATAAAATAAACACATTTTAAATCTATGAAAGTCTATATTTTATTTTAAAACTAGTAGATCTTTCAGTTGGAAAATCGAAGCATACTTCAGGTTATAGGTATTTCATTTTATGACTTTTTTTAATCCAGTTTAATTGTCTTCTATTCGTTCTTCATTTTTTCAAACTTTAGTTTTTAAACCAAAAATGTCCTTTAAAAAACGAACAGATTACGAAATATAACTTAAGTTTCTATTTAACATTATGTTTTCTTGGATGTTCAATACCTCATTATTTGCAAGACTCTCAACTGCACCACTATTATGATATATTTTTTTATTTATACTGATATGCAAATGCACATTATTCAAAAACAATTGGCATTGCTTGTGAAAACAAATAAATTGTTGCATTATATATGTGAACTTACCATTTCCTTTATCATTATTATGGTTGCTCCAAAAGTGCGCGTCATCAGAAATGCCTGAAGAAACCTCATGTACATAATAAGCAAAGAGAAGGAGAAGATCCGCCTAGACCAGGTGAAGTCCTGCTGGTCCCCGGCGTGCCTAACGCCTAAGGCGAACGCTATTGATATGTACAACAACAGGTCCATGGCGTTCCAGAAGTCATTTAAATGTAGCTTTATTTGAAACAGAAATCTTCGGCATTTTCCATCACGAAGAAAATTGAAGAATATAACCTAAAATATTTATATTTCTGTTCATGAACATACCACAATGAATCCATGAACATATTTTTTTTTTATTTTATCTAAATTTCCTCATATCAGGTTTTGAATTCTCATTTCAAACTAAAACAATTTTTGTATAAAGATAAAGTTCCTCCAGCATAGAGCATACAAATGCCTATGTTTACTTCTCCTGGATATCTGATGTGGTCAAGGTTTTATTCAAGGAACTGAATCTTATAGGTTCTTTAAGCCAACACTGAGGATAACCGTTTTTGAAAGAATTTTTTTAGATTGTTAATAATGGTCTTTAAGTATATTTTTTGGATTGAGACGGATCCGTTTATTTCACGACCCCCTTCTCCTTCTTCGATGCCACTATCAAGATCCGTTGACTCATGAAAAGTAGTTGTATATTCAAAAGTTGAAACTGTTAAAAATCAAAAGGATTATATCATCTAGGTGAATTAGGATTGTTATACGAACCACAAATGGGCGGTACTCTTCAAGAAGGTCTCCTACCCCCCAAATGTAAACAATGAATTCCATGGCTCTAGCAGAGTCCCGGATGTAGTTGGCGTGACTAACACTTGTCAACACAAAGCCACTGTACGACACCAGCACACCAAAAAATATTACCTAAATCAAAAGAAGATTTTTTTTAAAGGAAACATTTTGTCAGAATTTCATTTTTTTGTTAAAAAGCTGTACCTCTCATATAAATGAAAAGTAGCATCTTATAACACCTTGACTTTGATTGCTTAATTGGAGAAACATGGGGCAACCCTAATCATGGCCGCGCTGCTAATGTAGTTGATGAAGTTTACATGCCAGCTGTATAGAGTCAATGCGTTTATGACTGCAGAGAAATAAAGTTCCCTACACCAGAAATAAGCTTATTCAAACATTTCTTTAATTATAGGAGAAAGATAAACATCTGTCTTGGACACATTTGAACTTAAATTTTTCCCTGGGTTATCTCCATTGATTAATTCTTCATCAAAATAGAGGAAATGATAAAATGACACTAAAACTCCACGCCTTTGGATAGCCTTAATATAAATAATTAAATTCATTTTAAAGAAAAGTTTACTTACATAGTTTATGATATACCGTATTTTAGGAGACCAATTTGGTCGAAATGAATCTTGCTTGCAGCAACAAGGCTTGAAGCAACCACAGACACATGCATCTTCTAAGACTTCTTCATCTTGTTTATTGTCTGCTTCAGGCTGAAGAATATGAAGTTTTTCTTACTATAAGATATATAATTATAAATCGCATTTGTGTAATGAAAACGTATTTGATTGAAGATCTCTTTATGCCCTCTTAACGAATTTACGGGTTGTATACTTTTTGTCCTGTCCGTCCGAAAGTCTGTCTGTTTGTCCGCAAAAACTTTAACCTTGCCAAATTTGGGTCATGGCTTCCATATGAATTCTTTGTGACAAGGCCTTTCTTTGGGTACCACCAAATTTGACCTCTTTACCATGATTTCTGAGTTTTTTTTACATGCTTTAAAAAAATATCACACTTACCTTGGCCGTAACTTTTGAACAGTTAGGGCGTTTTGCTCATGACGTTAGAGTTTGAGCCATTTATAAAAAACTTTAACATTTGCCAAAACTTCTGAACAATTAAAACTAAGACTTTCATATTTCACAGGTGCATTCCTTGTAGCAAGACCTACTTTAGATACCAACACTTTGGCCTTGACCTTTGGAGTTTGACTTGCATTTCAGAAAATTTAACCCAAGCCCTACGGGGGTGTCAAGTTTTTTTTATCTTAAAGTGGTAGCGATTTCCCAAAACATATATTTTAACCAAACAGAAATAACGAATGAGGCATATAACATTCATAGGCATACAACATGTCAGACATTTGTTTGAGCAGTTTTCTTTTTAAATAAAATAAATTGCACCTCTCCTTTATACCAGATCCACCAGTACATTTAGCATATGGTTTAGGAAAATACTTCACAATTTGTAAAGTCTATAAATGCTTTTCCCCCATTTTCAACTTCCAGATCATTTATATCGTTATAGATTTTATCAACATTACTTAAAACCTTTATACAGTCTTGAGCCTTACCTTTCTAGCGTGCCATACCATGTCCATGTATCGTTGAGAACAGGGATGCGCAATCACATCATACAAAAGATTTTCATAAGCAAAGGTTAAAGGAGTTGTTTTTACTCCAAACACGGTAGATTCCTCGTCCATTGCTGCGATTGCACATTTTTCATTCTCTTGATACATTAAGTCCAACAGAATTTGAACTCGCTCTTCAAATAATCTACAAGGCAATTCATTTTTTTTAAGGAATATAATTTCTCATAAGGATTTTGATTTCTCTTTGATATCATTTTTGAACTTTTTTAAATATGATACTTGTATTTAACTTATATCAATCGTGTAATTTTGTTTATTAAGTCTTATCAGCAATGGTAACATGTATAGAATATAATCTGCAAGTGAAAAGATAAAAATGCATTTTTGATGGTCATCACCTCTCTTTTCCCTATCTATTGAATCACTCTATAAAAGTCCTTTTTAATGAAAAGTTACAATGTTTATTAAAATTGTTATTTAGAAATAATTTAGTCCTCTCTTCCACATGCTAATAATAATTGGGTATACATGTACAGGTTTTGTATGTCAGTGAAAAGATAAAAAATAGGTGAGGTGAGTACATGGCTTTTGGAAACAAAGATGAAAGATTCGCAGATAAATGAGAAGATAAAGATGGAGAAAGGTTTTATATAGATTACCCAGCATGCTCCTCGAAGTGTCTGGAAAGGTTATGTTCATTGTAATCATCTGCCTTTTCAGACAATTTTTTCAATAGCACCGTGCATATTAAACTGGACACTGTCAAATAATTGAAATACTTTATCATTTAGGGCATCATGAAATGTACATCATACAATGAAATAAAAAGAACAAATAAAAACACACAAATATATTTAAAGAAATATTATATAATAAGCATTCAAGCAATGGTTTTTCACTATTGTCTATTCATATTAAATTTTCTCCTGCGGAAACCCTAGAACTGAATACATTTACATTTACGAGTTTTTAACTCGCGTATTAATATGCGTATCATTGAAACCCTGTGGTGTCCAGAAGATTCCTTACGTCATTAAATTAATGTTCCCTAAGTATGGTTTAATAATGAATTGTTAGTTGAAGTAACCATGCTGAAAATAATACATCAGGTACACCTTAACACCAATTACAAAAGAGGGTAATTTCTTTTAAAAAATGTAGATGTACCTAAATGGTTGTTTCCATGCAACCAAAAAAGTTCAGCAATTTCCTCTCGCTGGGCAAAAATTGCCCAGAGTAATACGGCTTTGTTGATGTCATCTTGAGATGGTCTCTTCTTTCTCTCGCCTCTTTTAACGTCCAGTCTGCTTCCGGTTTGCTTTTCATTGGTAAATATATCTGCTCGTAACACGTACTCGTTTGTGTTTTTTTCTCCATCGGTGCTTTCCGTAGTGCTTTTCTCTGTATATCGTCTGCTTCTTGACCGTTTGGTCCATTTGTTATCTCTTTTCATCTCCTTCAGTTCCTCCTCAGCTTTTGTTTAGAGTAAATTTATATAGTATTATTTACCTAAATGCTTAGTTTGTATGTTTCAAAGAACAACGACCTTTTTTTTTTTAGCTTTTGTTAAGAAATTAATTACTTTTGCAGGTAGAGGACTTGCTTATGCAATACTCACAGAATACTTGCTCATAATAAATATATTTACAAATAAATGCAGTTTGGATTATAATGACTGCTTTTGAATTTATCAAAAGTACAAATATTTTTTTGTACAGTAACTTTTTAATGTGTTTCTCCGATTGGTCATTACTCATTAAGTACTCAAGCATTTCCTACTCATAGAGTTATTTTTCGAACATAATTTTAATATATTAATTGAAATTTGAACATGTTTTAGATGTTAATGCAATTGATTTTCTCAAAAAGGAGTGAAGCAAGATATACTTTTATGTCCATTTCATTCAACTCTTCTTACCATTGTATTTCAACAAGTAACAACATAACGATCTGACGGCGCGGGAGACTTTGCGATAGTGGTCCATTTTCTGTTCCTCCATCGACATGTCCTCCTCTTCAATTTTCTGGCTTTGAGGTTTGAAATCCATATCCTCTGTAACATGAAGAACTGTGTCTGGTGCGATTACAATTTTCTATAATTTAGAAGAAAATTATTTTTAAAATGAACTTTTTTATACCTTTTCAATGAACTGTTAGAAATTCTTTACTTTTCAATTCAATTTTATTAAGAAGAAAGAGCCTGTTTCTTTTTGTTAGTGGTTCATTGACTTACAACGAAGTCTTCCCAGTCCCGCCTGCAACAATATCTAGTTTTTGTGACTGGGAAAGTCTGTATGGAGGAAAAATATCAACCACATTATATCAACTGTTTTGTAGCACAATTTAAATACATATATTGAAAATGAAACAAAAAATATCACTCCTCGGTCTTACCTTAGCGTAAAGTTTTGCTAGGTAAGTGGCTTTAAACTTCACTTCTTCAGAAACCAAGGCATTGACGTAATCGCACCTGTTTGTCTTCAAGGCCTGGTACAGCAAGAACTTGAGAAAAAAAGTCAAACATATCTATAGCAGGCACGTAGCATCGGGGTAGGGGTGTGTTGTCACCCTTTTCTGTTGCAATATAGTCAAATAAGGGAAGGATAGTGAGCTAGTAAACAATATTGTTCTGAAAGAAGTTGGCACCAATTAACCAACCAATCTATGCTCGGGTCCCCAAAAGATATATTATATGTAAAGATTCGACATGTAACTGTTTCAACACAACATAGACTGGTGATAAATGTGTACTAATTCAATAAAGGTCAACACTGTATATAACATTTGTAATTTTAAAAAAATCCAAAGCTGTCCTCCATAAAAACACGTTGAAAAAAAAAATGGTTAAAGCAATATGAGCTGCATATTTGAAAATTTTATATTGCCGTTAAAATGTACATTATTAAAAAAAGATTGTATGTGACTTAAACCTTTATAATCAATTCGTCTAAAATAAAGCGAAGAAAGACTTAAAATTCTTTATACAATCCAATATTTGGTTTCAATATATAAGAAATCATTTTTATGTTCCTCTGTTATTAATGCAAGACCGAAGCCAAGTCAACTGAGCTAGTTTTTTTATGGATTAAAAAGAAAATAAACTCATTATTGTACAGGACGACAATAATGTAATTTTGAATCAATCGAAGCTTATAAATAGTTATTCCATTGCAAATATGAAAAACAGAAGTTTATTAACGTTATTTTTTCTGTCATTGAAAAAGTTATTTACAATTTTGCAACAAAGAATTCCGACATCAAAGTTGCAGCTCATATTGCTTTAAAGTAATCATGAATCTCAAACCTTTTTTTTCCTAAATAAAATGTTAAACTCTTTAAATCCCAACTAATTCCAATATGATCATTTATACACCTACTCAATCATTCGATTGATAAATAGTTAACAATTTAAAACTGGATTTAATACAGAAAACAATGTTCATATTTACATATCCATAATCCTGCAGTTTTCCTATGTGTTGTAGATATTGATATCCAAAGTAGAAAAACAGAGGGACCGAGACCGGCATCGCATCCGACTGTTTGATGTAATCAGAGGTAGACAAACATTTCCGGAACTGTCTCTTCTTGAACTTCTTCTTGCCAAACTTCTGTTCATTCACACAAGCAATAGGTTCTTCAGGCTCTGTGGTTCTTGTTTCTTTACGTTTGCCTATTAAAAACATATATGCTGAAAACTTGAAACAAGGAAGAGGACTTATCTACATATTTATTACATTTAACTTGCAAATCAATTAAATAATGAAGTATTATTAAAGAGCTAGGTTCACTTTATACATCAATGACCCTGTAGATATACCAATTACAAAAAAGACCACAATACATGTATGTCCTATTTTAAATTTTAAAAATCAGTACTTATAAGAGAGTTAGAGCTTTTATTCCCTGTATTCAGGTTTCATGAATGAAATATGAATGAAACTCGACAAGTGATATCAAAGAGCTAGAGGAGAAACATATCTCTTTACCTTTGCCGTTGACTTGAGAGTAGGTCGAGGCGCGGACCACAGCTTCTCCGATGACTTGAAGGAAGGAACCTGCTGTTTTATTCTCTACATCAAATATGTTAACCTGAAATGTAACAAATTTAGCCGGATAAATGACTTGTTTGCAAATCATACAATTATTTTTTGACTTGTCCTCAATAATAATATTTTCTCAATAATCCTCCTCACCATACTGTAAGAGTTGAAATATTGATTTTTTAGGTAAAAACTATATCATTTTACAGTTTCGTTATGATTAAATATATATATATATATATTACTAGATTTTCAGAAGATTTGATCTGTTCAAGGCTTTCCCTCAATGAATCAAGCGTCTCATTTCGAAATCGAATTCCAAATAGAAGGGCTGCATTGGTTTTTAGAGATTCAGGCCTATAAGAAAAAGGTTTTGTAGGTCAAAACTCGGTTATGAAGCCATATATCATTTTTATTTTTTTTACTCAAATTATTGTAAATGTCTTAAAGTGTTTCAAGATCGAATTACCTGTACCATATCTGTATTTACATTAAGATTTGAAATAGGAAAAAAATTCATATTCAATAATTTAGGTATCAAAACAAATAAATATAACGGTGAAAAAATGTATTAATTTTCTTACTCAATACTTTTATCAAAGGTAAACTAGTACTTTATAATATGAGAATCAGTATTTTTGTATGCTAATTACGTTGGATTTTAACTAAAATACTAGTGATACCTTTCGATGTAGTCCACTATGAGGTCGGCCGCCTTTCCCGAACCCTTTACGATCACTACAGGCAAATTTCTGTTTACTGACTCGGCTATACCGTGGATGCTGTTTAAATCACCTTCCACTAAGATTCGAACAACTGGGATAGGTAAATCTGAAAAAAATAAAGAAATATCTAAAAACTCACAATTATGTGTACAGACTTCACAAAAGAAGATAAAGGGATACGTTTGAAAGCTGTTCCCTCTTTATTCAAATGACATTTCTCTTAGGACATCCGACTCATCTATTGTAAATTTTCCCTACATATTTAACAATGCAACAGATGCATCTATTCCCTACAAAGAATGATGGCTCAGGGAGCTAAAAAGTAGTTTAAGTACAAACTCTGTTTATGAAACACTGATGCCCCCGGATGGCAGGTTATGGTGGATGGGTTAAAGTCTCTCAAATGCATTTCAAATCCCAACGCAGCATTGTTAAGGCTTGAAAAAGGGGGCGGGCCCTAATTTATACGGGAAAAGTTAACTGTGACGTCACATAATAATATGACTTTTATGCATTTCTCATAATACCTGAAAATGAAATAATTTGCAATTTTTAATTGTACTAGCATAATAAACAACAATAAAACATATCAATGCATTAAAAAAACTCGCTAGTTAAATCCCATGTAGCTGGTTATAAACAAAGCACTGATCTCGATGGACTTGTCAATCATGATGTCATTTTGGTAATGACTTCATTTTAGTAAAAATGACGTATTTCATGTACTGTGAGAGGCAGATTGAGGAATTTTTTAACAATGAAAAATGCGTTTTATTATCAAACAAAATATTTTCTTCAGGTTTTAAATAGTCGATTAATACCAATGTATATCCTTTGTTTAGTGCGACTATTCATTTACTATCAAGAGAATGCATTTTATTAATTATGTCGTGTTTTTTACGTACAGGTTACGTACATTTTACAGTGAGATGTCTCATAAAATCGTAATTTCGCAAGGGCATACACTTAATAGATCTTAACCATTTTTTGAATATACATCAAGGATATGTTCCTTAACTTGAAAAGTGCTGCTGCTTTCTTTAAATCGAGGGCGTGATTTTATAAATACACAAAATATTTGGTAAAAGTCAAACATAATTTGACATTGGCTTATTTACCTGAAAATTTAACTATTAAATCGCTAATTCTATTCAAAGCAGCAGCACTTTTCAGAAACTACAAAGTATGGAGAAACAATTAATAGCTTGAATTTTTAATTTCAACTAGGGTATGCCCTTGCGATATTGAAATTTGTTCATGACCTACATTCAGTACACGAACTAAGCATTCATCACGTGACTGTCCACCGATGGGACAAAATTTCATACAGTATAGAGTGGGTTATACTATGCTATTTCCATAAGTATTTAAGTTCTGTGATAATAAAACAGCTTAATTAAAATAATTTCAGTTTTAATAAACCCCCCTTTTTTGCACGTCTATTTTCCGTTGATTTCTCATAGTAGGCCTTAACAGTGCTGCGAAAGATCAAGGTGATGTGTTAATACCCAAAGGAAGGTTTTTTTTACAAGGAATACACCTGTAAAATATAAATGCCCTAGTTCTAACTGTTCAAAAATAATGACCAAGTTTAAAGTTTTAAAAAAGTGGGTCAAACTCTTAGGTCAAGGTCAGAAGGTAGAAAATATTTATACCAGCTGAAAGGTCTTGTCACATTAAATGCATATGTGAAGTATGAAATCCCTAGGTCCAACTGTTCAAAAGTTAAGGGCAAGGGTTAAAGTGTGGTATTTTTTTAAAGTAGTTCAAACTCCACAGTAAAAGTCAAGAGGACAAATTTTGTGGTACCCAAAGAATTGTCTTGCCGCAAGGAAAACACCAAAAATTACTGGTATGAAAGCCATAGCCCCATTCAATAGTTATGGGATAGATTAAAGTTGACAACAACAGCCATACAGACAGACAAACAGATGGGACAAAATCAGTTTATCCCCGGGATCTCTCGATCGGGGGGCAAAAAAAAATAATAATTTATCATCGTATCTTAACATTTTAAAATAAATAACATGTAAATTTTCATTAATATATTCCATTAAAGTTAAAAGTTACCAAGTTTCAGCTCCCCCTCGTCCATAAAAGAAACCGTCTGGTTATGGATAAAGCTCTCTAGCTGTAAACGATACTCCTCGAATTTCTCTGGATACCCGTGAAACATGCATTCAATGAGGCCCGTCAATGGTGTCGGCTGCAATTTAAACAAATGCATATGTAGATAGATTGGCGCGAATGTTAAGTTCTCGCTTATCAAAAAAGTTTGTTAAAACATGTGTCATCACTAGACGTGTACATATTTTTAATTATCAGTTTCTACATAACATTTTATGCTCTATGTTCACAATGAAATAGAAATTCGATATATTTGTGTTAATAGCGATTATTTCCTTATCTGCTGCTTAATCAATCTGCATTTTCAAAATTAAGATAACTATCTGACATTATCTTTAAAAAAAAAACAAATATCGATGTTTCTTAGTATTACCCACAAATACAGCTTCTTCTAACACAAATAATACGTGAATTTTCTATCCAATGAAGAAAAGATTAAAACACATGGCCCATCTAAACTTCAAAGCAATAACTGTAAAACCTTTCTGTCCTTTTTGGAATCGTTTTCAGAAGAAAGCGAAATTGGTTTAATTGGAAAAGATTCAGCTTCCTTTGGATACGAATGTAGAACTTCTAAATGGGTATATGTATCAAATGCTTCTGAAATCATCGAAGACACGGTGCTTTTCCGACTTCCACAATACAAAATCCATGTATCTGTATAAAAAAAAATTATCAATTTTATAAGTTATTAAAACAAATTACGAGGGTTGTCCATAAAGTTTTTGTGTATGTATCTACAAAAAAGTATTATTTTGTTTATTTTCAAAATAAAACAGGAAGTGCTAAATATTTTAAAGGTGCACTGAGACCTCTTGCATTCTTCGACGTTATTCTGGAGCTTGGCCAAGTTCCAAGTTACCTTGACACTATCATTGAAAAATTTTAACTGCAGAAAGTATATCGATTAACTATTGAACACATTCTTTATTTGAAGGGATATTCACTTTTAAATTGGACGAATTAGAGACTGGTACAAAGCTGACATTTTGTTAATTTAAAAGACCTTCTTACACGTGTCATTTTAGATTTATATATATTTTACAAGCATAAACAGAGTGGACCTGCCAAAACAAGCTGTCGATTAGCTCTGTTAAATCACTTATATTTGATTTTGATTTACATTTCAATTTCCAATAACAGGCATCTTCTGAAATTTCTTTATTTATCATGATCTCCGAAACTCCTTAGTTATCACTCTGCCTGTCTATCTGTCTGTCTGTCAATCACCCGACAATCTTGGTCAAATCCTTTGCATGGGAAGAACTAGTGATTTCATATTTCAAATCTACATTACTCGTGACAAAATTTCTCAAAGATCTGCGAACGAAAGTATTGTTCTCCAAACTACCTCCAAGTCAAATTTCAAAAGTTAACATATTCGATGGATTTTTAATATTTTTTATAGATAATTAAATGGATTTTCATAAAACATTACTTATTTGGGAAAACAAAGAGAAATCACTCTAAAATTTTGGTAGAACTTGTGTTTTTCACTACAGAAATCAACGGAAATTTATTTTAAAACATCTTTTCCCCCGTGACATTAAGATTCCTTTTTACGGGTAATATGTACTGATATTGATAAATTCACACTAAATTTATCAATCTTTTTGTCTGTTTGTGTGTCACGGGGGCGGGAAGAATTGTTTATTGACAAAAAAACGACAAAAATGCTTATTTTTCACCAATTTCAAAGCGATTAACAACTGAAACTTTATATTTCATTAATATTCATGTTTTATTTTTTTTACCCAAACATAGGAAAAGATATAAGGAACATTTAATCATATCCAAGAACATTTCAAAATATGGTGACGCTTGAAAGTCCGATTTCAATGGAAAATACCGTCTACCCACCTTTTTTCAAGAGCTGGATTTATAGATAATTTACCAACCAGCGCTGGATTTAAGACAATTCATCAATTTCCATTGAACTGTTCTTTGTATTTAAAAAAAATATGGCCAAAATGCCATTAATATTGAATTAAATGGTCGCAAATGTGTGCGGGAATCGAGAGTTAGCGTTCGTATTTCTTACTATGGATTTGGCCCTTTTACCTTGAAGTTTGTCTTTTTAAAGTTTTACTATTTCTTAGACAGAGAAAAAGGGATTTTCAAATTTAACGTACAAAAAATGTATTACCTTCGACCATACCCTATTCACTATATTATTATAAAATATGATTTTGGATCCTATGACGTTGACCTATTTTTCAAATAATTTGATTAAGAAGAGATAGGGTCATCATATTTGATGTCTCCGAGTTTGGTATTTTTTTTACTCTTGATATTGATATTTGGCCCAATTTTTAACCAAAACTGAATTTTATCTAATATTTTAAGTTTGCCTTTGATAGGACGATCATTTTTAAGCCATAATGCCATGAATGATAGCATCCAACCCATTATGACACCGAAAGCGGGGAACCACTGACAATTCTTTGAATTTACTTGTTAACACTTATCCCTCTTTTCTGAGTTTCCGTTGATATCTATACTGGCCTGCAACGGAAATCTAATGCATAATAAAGATATATCAAATCAAGATTATTTACCGAAACAAATCTAATTGCAAATATTTATTCTGTAAATAAGGCCAAGGCTCGAAGACGTTCTAAAGACTGGTCCCTTTTTTAAGTGCAAAATTCCAATCTGATTCTAACACCCAATTGATGCAATAAAATTTTATGATATTAACAAAACAGATATTAGATATCACTGTTAATTATGTTCCCCAAACGAAGTTGGGGAACATATTGTTTTTACTCTGTTTCTTATTATTATTATTCTTCTTCTTCTTCCTGGGTACTTTTTTGTCCGGGAGTGATCTTGTAAAGTGTTCATCCGATGTAGGTAAAACCTTTTTAGGGTCAGTAGACATGTTATGTAGATTTGTGGAATCAAGGTCATTTTGCGCGCACGTGCTTGCAAGAGCGTGCGCGTGCAACACGTGAAATGACCAATATAATAGATATAGCCGTAACTTTTTTATTTTTTGATGAAATACTTTGAAACTCATAATTTGATTATTTATTATTAGTATAGACATGATGACATGGTCAAAATAGCAAGATCTCACGCGCATGTACGTGCGCTTTGCTCTGATTGGCTGAAACTAAAGTTTCTATATCTTTCTTGTTTTTCGACGAAATCCTATGAATTTTTGAACATAGCCATGCATTAATATATCCTACAACATGATATATAGCATTTGTCATAAAATCACGTGCATGCACGCGCGCTGCAATCTGATTGGCTTAAACTTTAAATAGCTATAACTCCCTTGGTTTTCAACCAAACAGGATGGGATTTGGAACATAGATAGACATAATGAACTTCTACAACATAATACGGTCGCCATGCACATACATACACGTGTGTGTACTTGCGCTGTAATCTGATTGGCTGAAACTTTAAACAGTTATAACTGCTTTGGTTTTCAACCAAACGGAGTGGGATTTAGAACATAGAGAGATGTAATGGACGTCCACAAGAAGATATGGACACCATGCTCATGTATGCACGTGCGTGCACGTGAAATGAGTTTAATCAAAAATACACTTGAATGAGCGTATTTTTAAATATACTTTTGGATTAAATACTTTAATATTTAGTATATTAAAATGTATAGATTGTGTAGACAAGATGATATGGTCATTACGCACATGAATTCACATGCGCACGCGTGCAATGCTAAAATTTGAATGAACTTGGCGTTGTTAAAGTCTCAAATTTATGCATAGATTTTGTCCTATTTGGGAGCTGGGGAGCGTTTGGGGAACATCTGTAACGGTCCCCGTTACAATTAGCACTAGTTATGATTGTTTTATATTACTTCCAGAACCCTTTATTTTACAGATGGTTCGCTACAAAAAAAATCATTATCACTGTTAAAATTTTATGAATATATTATTTTGCTACTAAAAGTAAACTAGAAATTAGAAAGCAGCTTTATTATTTATAATACTATTAAATGCAGTAATCTTAAATGCTTTAGAAAATCCAGATATTTACAATGTATCTTATTTTAAAATATCAAGATTAATTTCATAATTGTCGTGGACTACTTTTTTTTATAAAACCCCAATGCTTTCATTAGATTTCAAATGTTTTTGTTGACTTTCTTTTCAACATGATTTCAACAATGTTCTTATTAAATGGAAATTCGCATCGACATCCTACATTCTTACAAATTAAGTTTAATAATGAAAAAATGTGCAGATTCTCGGCAGTGACGAGATTTTTAAACATGCCTGTACTTCTTAAAGCAAGCAAACAAACAAAACAAAAACAAAAAAGTCACATAAATTATTGTCGCTCACCCCCTCCGCTGTACTTTGCAGCCTCTATAAGCGCTGTCTGGAATACATCTCGAGACCAAACCTTTGGAACGAACGTTTCTGAATCCCCAACTACGGACAGAACAAGTTTGGGTCGTTTCTTGTATGTTTTCTCCAATATCTGCCATATTTCTTCTACCTTTAAAACAACGACATCAAAAATATGTTAAAGCGTGTTACACAATTGAGTTGTACTGGCCTTCAAAGGTGGATTAAATTTTGCTTCCTCTTGTTTTTTAAATTTTAATTTTGCTTTGTAAAGTCTTATTATTTTTTTCTTCATTGTAAATCGACATTTTGGTCTGACTTCTATTTACCTCTTCGTCCATTGTTTTTTTTTTTAATTCAGGAAAAGATCCTCACATTTTATCTCTATAGCATTGACCGCTATGCATTATTTTGTTGTTGCATTAAAGACCATGGAGAAGAATTGAGCGCTTGCTTTGAACTCTCAAGTATTATATAATTAATTTTTTTTAATTCTCATTTGGTTAAGGTCGATTGAACTCTACTTCCTGGTTAGTTTGTCAATTATACAAATGTCACCAGCCAAAAAATAAGAAGGACGACGTTTTAATTATTCCATGCATGCAAACCTTAAATTTAAACAGATTTTATCCATCGAAGATCTCGTACGTGAAATACTTTTACTGCAGAATACCTAAAGTACACAAAAATGTTCGGATTTGTTAATAGTGTGGCTCTAAGGAAAATATTTATTCCATGCAAAAATATCAAATAACATTTAATCTCTTGTAGGAAATACATCAGATAGAAGGTCAAGAAACATAATTCAGTACAGTCTATTTTAAGAACACTCATTGACATAACGCTTCCATGGACCGGTTTTAACAGGATATTTTCCCTCTGTATTTCCATTTGTTAAATCTTTAGCGAGGTCTATGAATATGTATAAGACACAAATAATAATACAACCAACATGTGCTTCTATATCAGGGATCTACCGCCAAGGTAGAATAATAACACAATAGATATAGATCTAAATAAGGGACCAGGATAAATTTATCACAAATGGACTGGTACAAACAGGCATAGGGCAATGATTTTTTTTCACCAAAGAAAACTTAATTTAGAATTTTCACTATCACATGATGCTTCCACGTAAATTTAAGCTTTTCTGGCCCAGTGGTTCTTGACAAGATTGTTTTTAACGATTTTTCCCATATACTTTAATATAAAACTTGGAATCTCTATTGTGCCCCGGTTCTTCCCCCGGGGGTCATGATTTGAACAATCAATTTTGAATCTACACTACCCCAGGATGCCTCCATATAAGGTTTAGCTTTTCTTGAAAATAATAATAAATTCAGCCCCAAATAAAATGAGATCATCAACTAGGCAATTTAATTTCGATATGAAATTTCGCCGAAAGAATTTCTTTCTCCAATTAGCCAACATCAAAATACCGTAATATTATACAAGTGCATTCTATATTTATTCAGGTTTCAACAAAACCGGCGAAAGAAAAAATCAATTAAATGCTTAATGAATCTCGGAATCCTTAAGTCTATTGAAAACAAGTCGGTAGCAAACCAAAACACTTCGGGGGATTTAAATGAAGGTTGTCAAATCTAAACTAAACCAATATGTTTGATCGTTGTTACTTAACATTTCGTGTTTTTCCAAGTAAGAAATCAAATTAAACTTAATATCAGTTGAATTTTTTGAGATCTTTAAAATTAACTGAATGATTTAAATTGGTAGCAGCAATAAACACATACTCATGTATGACAGGAACATTTTTTATAATTGAAAATTTACAAAATATGATTAAAATAACTTGCGTATATCCTAAATATAAAGTTCAACATTCATTCTTTTTTATTGATTTTTTTAAGGGAAACTGGATATTAATCATTTTTTTCCTGATCTAATGATAATTAAACCAGTAATACAGCTTTCTTCATCCGTGTAAGAGTGCATGAATAAATTCCATGTTAGAAGTCTATTAACACATGACCCTTGAATATAAAATGTACCAAATTCTTTATCTCGGCCATTAAGCCGAAAAATGTCTGTCAGATGTATAACATTCTAATTACGACTGCTAAATAATTAAGCCACATACGAAAAAAACGAAGTTTTTGCGTTTTCTCTTAGACAACATGCTGCAGTCATAGGGATATGAAAATATAAAACCGGCAATTTTACCTGTTACGATAACGCCCAAGGGAGTTTGGTCTGACGTAATATTTTTTAATATTTATTGAGAAAAATTCTTTTAAAAAATGTTTTTTAAATACTCCTCAATTATTCCGTACTTTTTGTGAAAGACATCACTGCAGAAACGATATATATTTTTCAATGAAGGGCAAATTGGACTTCAATAGCGTCTGGAAAGTTGTTTTCCCTGTTTATACCGAAAGTACATTGCAAAAGGCGTATTCTATAGGGGACTTGTCGTTATACATTTCATGCTTTTAATAACAGCCTTTCAGAGCCCATTCAAATAAAATAAATATGCATTTTTACTTCACATAGTTTTGAAGCTATTGTAAAAATAAATTTTTGAACAAGTTGACGTTTGGTGAAATCTTAACTGAACCTTTCTATATGTCAGGTGGCATAGCTATATGGCTCTGTGTGTAACTGATTTCTAAACTTAATAAAACCCAAACTTTGGAAAAATATGCAACGATCTAATCTTTAACTTTAACTAACATTACTATTCATCATCCATTGTAGTGCCTCAAACGCAGCTACATTTCTCATGTCACTTGAATTAGTTCCATCAACTGGTTGGTTATACCTCAAAAAGTTTATTTAAGGTATCACTGTCTAGCCCGTTATGCATAAATTATTCCATGTTTCCCACTATCACTGGTGTCCCCATCGTCTCAAGCCACGGTCCGGAGTCCGCATTTAGCTCTCTCCTAGCCTTGGCTGCTTGATCACAAAAAGTGTCGTAATCTTGAATATTGACGCCTCCCTATTGTGACGTCATATTCAGTCAGTGGCAAGTTTTGTTTCCATCGCAATTGAAATCAACAATTGACGTCAACACTATACAAGAAATATTTCCTTTACTGCGATTGGATATTGAAAGGTCGCGATAAAGTTCATGAATGGGAGAGGATCGTACATTTTGGCAGTGGTTTGCGACGATGTGATGTCCCTGGCATACTATACTAGCTAAATAGTGATTCCTAATTTTTTTCATTTCATTGTGACAAAAAATTGTAGATTGTTTGTAGATTTAGACTTTAAAGATGTAGACATAGGTTTAAATTACACGAGGACTTCCATGACAGTTTCAATACTCGTCGCCCACTGACGTCAAACACAAAGAAAGCCGCACGAGATGCCTGATAGAGGAAGAGGAAGATGACATGGATGTATCGTTCGACGTAACCGGAGTGACGTACCTGGTGTAACGTAACCGGTGTGATGGACACTGAGGAGCCTATTGAAGAAAGGTAAAATATCTGAATAAATAAAATTCTTATAAAATCAATAAATTTAAATTATGTTTAAGAATATCCACACATATTTTATCTTAAATTAAATACTAATATTTCTCTCTACAGTGACATGGAGGATAATGTTCCAACAGATACAAATCTGGAAGTCTGCTTTGAGATAGTGGGAGAGTGGTACAACGAGAGGTGCCAAGGAACTTGTCAGCAGCGAGGAATTTTCGTATACCATAAAGGTCAATTTATATTTTTAAAAAAAAACATGAAAAGATCGGATATGATTTAATACTTTGGATAATTTGTATTTATTTATCTGTGACAAATCACAAATGCAACCTTGATACAGAATCCCGAAGAATTTAAATATTTTTAATATTTCTTTCAGACTGCTGGTCTGCGTACAACTTTGTGGGGATTCGGTATAAGGAGGAAAGACTTATCGTGTAGAGCTGTTGTTTCCAAGAGGGGAAATGGGTTTGTTTGAATTTCCGTTGACCACATTCATCCAACAGAACCGGGCCTGCTAAACCGTGCAGTCATTGCAGCAAATGTTAAGATTTTGTGTTTTTTAAAAAATAAAAAGAGGGTGTTGCAGTTCTATTGTTATTTTCCCTAAATGTGTAGCAGATTAAATGAGGAATTTTTATGTTGCAGAAACTCATATTATTTTTTTTCAAATGCATCAATTTATAAAGCACAACGAGAAACAATGTTTGGAAGCTGCGTATTGACTTCCAATTTGCCATAAAATGATGTGAAAATTAGTCTCACGGCAAAATATATCCGATTTTCCGTTTTTTGAATAGGGAATCCCCATTGTTCTGAAAAAGTGCCTCCTTGAAACAAAATAATTTTGATATATACACAAAGAGGCGGGGATTTTCTTCAACACTGCCATTTCCGATTTTTGTTTCAAAGAGGCACATTTTTGAAAAACGCAAAAATTTAATAAAAATTATTCTACAAACGGAAGGCAAAGTGTGTACATAAATAACACTGCAAAACCCTCGTGTCCGAAATGGTCTAGTGGATATGCTGGTAGGTTACCAACTCGTACATTTACCAGAGAATGGGTTCGAGTACAGGAATGGATCAATTTTGCATCCTAGTTTGTATTTTTTTCTAATTTTTTTTCCATATGTAATGGTATTGCAATAAAATTATATATTTTTTGAAAGAGAGAGAATGTCAAGAAGTTAATTGAGTAATAACTAGATGTAGGATAAAATTGTTTTCCTTGATATGCTGTGACTTAAAACTAATACTTTGTTTAGTTTTGTCTTGGAAAATAAAGTTACTGTATTGTTTAAATAATTTATTTTTTACATACTGTAGTTATTGCAATTTTGAATCATTCTGGTCTCTATGTTAGTAGCCAAGATTTGATTTGAAACAAATTAAATGTCTTGGATGTAGCACCAACAGTGTGATTAGGGGACGCAGTTTTATTTCACGAAAAATATTTTCGCACGAGGTCTACTGTCTATCTTCCAAAATGCTGCTTTAACCATTGTGCTTTTTCTTGTTCCAACCTTTTTCGTGCAAAATGACGAAAGTGTTTTGCTATGTCAAGCAGGAAATACCCGCCGTAAACGTAGTCCTCTACGTAGCTGTATATATATTTAGACATAACGAGGGTATTTAAATGTCCTTTCTCGATATATAGGGAATAATCGCGAGTTTCTGCAACACCCTCTTTATATAAATATTTTAAAAAATATAAATATATAAAAGGTAATAATCATATACGACAATTAATTGAAAAGTGCAATAACTAATTATAATATTTAAATTTTCAGGCTCGAGTTGAAGCATTTCAGCATCCCTATAGAGCCACTGGGGACATTGTTGAGGATGCTTTTATTTTGTTATCACCAATGAGAATGACTTCAATCTGCCAAATCACAAATACCTGCAAAGAGCCGCAAACAGAATCAGACAGACGCTGAGACCAGTCGAGCCCAAGGACCTTACTTTTGAGATATATTCAATTTCTAAATAAACAACCGTTCACGGTAGCTCAGTCGGTAGAGCGCTCGCTCCGTGATCGGGAGGTCGTGAGTTCGTATCTCGGCCGCGACTGACCCAGTCGATAAAATGGGTAGCAACTGTTCCTTCGCCATGCGCTCGGCACTTTGAAGTGAAAGTTGCGGGTCCTTCGGATGAGACCTTAAAAACCGAGGCCCCGTGTCAGCGGCAGGCGTTGGCACGATAATGATCCCTCACTTCTCAATGGCCCTGAGTGCCGAGTAAAGGTCAAAATTTGAAGCCCTTCACCGGCATACGGTGACGTCTCCATATGAGTGAAAAATTCTCGAGAGGGACGTTAAACAATATACAATCAATCAATCAATCTAAATAAACAAAGTTTTAAAAAAATGAGCTAATGTCATTTATTTGTTATTAGTTTTGATTATATATTATATGATTTGAGGGAGAAATTTTGCCAAGCCAACTGTGATTTATACAGGCTAGTTCTTTTCAAATAATTAATTCACTTTTCCAGATTGACCAACAATTCCTGGCTTGTGAGGAGTTCCCAAAGGGTGATGTGAGAGACAAAGAGAGATATATTCTTTTTGCTACTACTCTCCAGATAGAGGCTGTTAAAATCTGCAAAGAAATGGTATTTAGATGGGACTTTAAAGATCATTCGTCAGCAATTTCAACAGCTGTTTTCCATCAATGGCTTCATCCAAAAGGACCAATATATGATGCAGGTCCCACTCATGTTCATCCTAATGTCAAGACGCCAAAATAGAGACTACTTAGCAGTTAGAGATTATAGATTATTTCTGAAACAATTTTGTACAATTTATACAGCTCTTCAATTAATAAAGGTTTTTACATAGAAATATTATCTTATATATATCATATAAAATAACTATTAATTTATATTAAATATCATATTTGAGTATTTTAACTAAAGAATTAAAAGACCAGTAAATTATTATAAGATTACACAAGGCAGATAAAGGACAATGCATTCAGTGATGAAACTTACTATAATTAATTCTCTTACAGGTGTTCGAGAAGGTTAAGGGGACGACCATTTGATTCTGAGGGGGGGGGGGGGGGCTTTCAATATAACTTCGCACACAAGTAGATTACACTAAGGGGACGACCATTTGATCCTGAGGGGGGGGGGCTGGCAAAATTTTTTGAGACGGATTATTTATTTTCATGCCTGTCGAGGACAGATTATTTATTTTCAAGATTATCAAGGACAGATTATTTATTTTCTTCTATGTCTTACCGTACCTTGATCAATTTATTCTAAAAGACTAATCATTTATATACCATATTCGGATACAGGATTTGGGGGGGACAGGTATAACTTTGTTAAGGCAAGAGGTCTGGGGCCGCCGTAAGGGCCCCAGTGGGTCCTGGGCGAATCCCTGGTGGAGGCCAAGGGCGTACCCCCCCCCCCCCCCCCCCCCCCCCCCCGAAGCTCTTGGGGTTTCGTGTATTTTAAGAGTAAAACCAGGCACTATTATAGTGGTTTTGGTTATTATGAACCAAAGTATGACAAAATTAATACTGGTCATACAGTACTTTGAATGAAGTAAGTTCAGGGAGCAAAGCCACCTGAGGCTCTTTGGTTTTTCAATATGTACAAGAGTAAAACTTTTGTAGAAATTGGTTAGATGTGTACCAAAGTATGACATTATTAAGTCATATCATACTTTGAAAAGGGCCCAGTGGGCGAAGCCCCCTGAAGCTTTTGGGTTTTTGTGTATTTTAAGAGTAAAACTAGGCACAAAAAATATTGGTATTGTCCCAAAGTATGACATTATCATTATAATTCATAACATACTTTGAAATTTCAAGGGAGGGCCTGGGTCGTACACATGTACGTCCCCCTTAACATCGCCAGTGTATATTTTGTATTAATTTATTTGGAAAGTATAATTATTCGACAAGAAAATTTATCTTTTGTGGTGTTTAAGAATTGGTTAGTATTTAAAGTTATTCATCACACCTACTAAGTGCACATTGTCATGTTGAAAAACTGACTTAAGTATCCAGTCTGGTAATCTGATTTTAAATACTATTTTGTTCTGAAATGGCGAGCGAAGCGAGCCAAAAAATTTTTTGAAATGAAGACTTTTGAGATTAAATAACACGTAAAAAAAAAAGGTATTTTTACAATATTTAATTATCAGAAGTCAAGGTCAGATTATTTATTTTCTCTGTAGTGGAGGAGAGATTATTTATTTTCAACATTTTCAGGGACAGATTATTTATTTCCAAAATCTGCCAGGCCCCCATCTCAGAATCAAATGGTCGTCCCCTAAGGAGTTTTTGTCTGATGTTGCAGTGGAAGGATTCTTCATGGGTTTTGAAAGAGTTTTTTTTAAAAAGGGATGTTATAGCATTGCTAAGTTTTTTTAAAGATTTTTTTTCATAGAATTTAAAAAAAAAGAACAGGAAATATAAAGGATAATTGAAATTTTTACAAGTATTCAAATAAACCTTATATGCACATACATAATAAAACAGGAATTATAGAGGCTTATGCAATACAATTTTAAACACTTTTTCGGCCACATGGACAGCTCTCAAGGAGGTTTTCCATGCAGCACAAATACAGGACTGTTCCTTCCACGGGTGCCAGACAGTGATGAGGCGGGTGGCCCACCTTTGACTCAAGACCTGTCAACTTTAACCTAGCCCATAATTAGCGGGGGTATAATTAGTGCGCTGTGAAGGATACATGTAGTTGTATACCACTTCAGTCTACGTCCCACTCTGGACTTAATTGTGTTATCATCGGGGGCAGAATGTTAAACAAACACATTTTGTTTGTTTTAAGGTTTCACCAAGGGTCAACATGCCCATATTTATTTTTTACAATAGCTCGGAAACTATGTGGTTTATAAAATTAAAAATTTAACAATTTCTAAATATATCATAGATATTAAACAGATAGAAAGTATCACTTGATAACAAATACTTATAAAAGAACAGTGATCGAGAAAAATTATTTTTAAAAAAGGCATTACTTATACAAGGATTTCGAGAAAAATTCTTTGAAAAAAAAGTATATACTTTTACAAAGAGAATTTAAGTTTATTCGAACTTTTGTTGAAATTCATCATTTGCAGAAACAAACTATGTTCATTAATGAAGGGTAAGTAGGACTTTGCTAATGGCGGATTTACTAGGGGTCTTGCCTTTATACATATAATGCTTTCAGTAACAGCCTTTCAGAGACCATTCACGTCCAAGTTGCCCTTTATTGATAAACATATCATTTTTCTACAATGATGATTTTCACAAAAAGTACATTAAACCGGTGTATTTCTTAAATATGCAAAATTGTTGATATAAATTTTTTTTCTAAAAATATATATTTTTAAAAAATATTTGTTTTCAATTGATACTTTCTATCTGTTAATCAATAATTATATTCAAACACTGTAAAAGTTGAAATCTTTTACCTCACATAGGTTTGGAGATATTGTTACAAGGTGTGTTTGTGAAACGCTTTTTAGCATTAAGGTCACTGCCAAGGTCACAAGGTCATTGACATTGTATCATTTCAAAAAACTTGATTACTGGAGTATGCATATCAAAAATGTTGTCCCTATCTGTTGTGGATCAAAAGTTACGATGATGTTCAAAAAGCTATTTTTAGCATATAGGTCACAGTCAAGGTCACAAGGTCATTGACGTTGGAGTCATTTAAAAGATTTGTTAGTGGAGTATGCATACATATATGAAGTCCTATCTTTCGTGGTTCAAAAGTTATGGAACTATTTTTAGCATATAGGTCACAGTCAAGGTCACTAGGTCATTAACCTTGGTGTCATCTCTAAGTGATTCATTAGTGGAGTATGCATACTTAATATGAAGTCGCTAACTTTCATGTTTTAAAATGGCGAAGTTTGAAATTTGAAGACAAAAAAGCTAATTTTAGCATGTAGGTTACAATCAAGGTCATCAGGTCATTGACATTGGTATCATTAGAAAGAACTTAATTAGTAGAGTACGTATACTAAATATGAAGTTTCTATCTTTAATAATTCAAAAGTTACGGCGAAAGTTAAAGTTTGTAAAAAAAAAATAGCTCTTTTTAGCATATAGGTCACAGACAAAGTCATTGAGCTTGGTGTCATTTCAAAGAGCTATGTTAGTGAATTATGCATACCAAATATGAAGTCTATAACTTGAATGCTTCAAAATTTATGGCGAAGGTTAAAGTTTGCAGACAAACGACAGACAGGACAAAAACAATATATCCCACCCCAAAAAAATAAGTTGTTGGATATTCTGACCTTTGGTGAATCCTAAATCCAGTTAATTCTTTTCTTTTTTGACGCTCTTATGTTAAAATGTAAAACGCAGTTAATACTATTGAATTAGACAAGTACGTGCAATTAAATCAAGTAGTTGAATGATCAAAGTAAATAAAATTGATGCTTCAAATTTACGTTTACCATGAGTTCAAGTAAGTGTATAAATAGCTGTTTAAGATTAAATGTAGATTCTCCCGGCCATTGATACTTAACACAAAAATGGAAAGAGGAATTGTTACTTTGCTTTTGTTTGCAAACGTAAGTATCATGATATGGAAAAGTGAAATACCTGTAGTCATTAGATAAATATCTTCTCCGATGGACTTTTAGAGACTTTTGATCTTGAATACTGTTTTTATCTCCACAGAATTCATTGGTAAAGAAAATTCTTTTGAATATTTATCAAAATTAAACTTTACACCAAGATTTTAAGTCGGACCAAATTATTCCTTTTCTTTTTAAATTTTTTTCTTAGATTTTATTAAATTACTAATTCTAGAAAATAGCTCTTTCATAAAGGTAATTTGTGTGTTACGAGAATTTTTTCCTTTTCTTATATTAACTTATCACAAAATTAATTTTGAAAAAAAAAATTTCTAAGCCAGAATAAGCAGGTGATCCTTTATCCTTGACTAGTCTAGGAAAATGTTGTTTTTAATTTGACAGACGTGTGCGCAGTTTATGCCCAATCAGATTGAACTACCAGGATTTCCTCGCTCACCTTTCCGTTTGCCTTTTCCTTATCCTAACATCCTTACAAAGTCAGGAAAATGTCCGGAATATAACGTAATTTCGCAATGTAAATGTACCAGAAAGGATGTTCGTTGTGTGGTGGACCGTAGTTGTCCCGGAGGTGAGTATTAAAAGAAAGCAGGTCAATGTAACTATAATTATTTTAAGGAATTGACATTTCGAACTGTTGTGGAAGTATATATAAGAAACTTAGTCAATGTTAATATGATTATTGTAGAGGACTGTCATATTGGAAATCCGAATCACCTTACAAAACTTAATTATATTTATTTGCATTATTTGAAAATACATAACTTAATACTCCTGTTAAAACGCTTCAGTAACTGTTCAGAATAAAGTTTCAGTCACTTTTTAGATAAATGAATGACACAGTTCCATGCTTTCCTTCAAGCTGAACACGATTCGTAAAAGGAATCTGTCCGCCATTTTTGTTCCTGTGTCTCGCTACTCTGCAGACCCCTATAAATAGGGCAAAACTTGGTCACTGTTCAGTGTAATCAGTCGACATGGGTGAAGATGGACGTATGCTATACAGAACTCGGTAACGAGAATAATAACTTAATACTTCGTCTAATGCAGGAAAATAAGATACTAAATTTTACAATTATAGTTGTATAAGTCAGTGCAGTATACAAACAACACAGATAAACGTAACTACAATAAAATATAAACAAAGTAATGCAAGATAACTAGCACGAACACGGGTCGCCTTTCCACGCCGATACCCGTGACAATAAAGCAGTCAGGTGTAACGAATGCGACGATTATACCCTAGTATTGATGTATCGTAGATAATGCTATCGAAAATGGCGTATGCCTATTTACGAGTCGTGTTCAGCTTAAGTTTTATTTGTCGCCCACGTGACACAGTTGGTAGAGCATCTGCTCTAAGAGTTGCGAAGGACGTGATCCATACATCGCAAGTTCAAATCCCACTGTTGGACGTGGAGATCGACCGTATTAACCGAGGTCCCGTATCGCAGTAGGTGTTGGCATGGAAAAGATCCCTCATTCCTCAATGGCCCTGAGTACCGAGTATAGGTCGAAAATTTACAGTTTTCCACCCGCAAATGGTGGCGTATACTTTTCAGGCAGAACTTTTTTCCAAAGGCTTAACTGTATATAAATTATACAAACAAGCGATCAAAAGTGGGGGAGGGCAGCAGTCTCTCTTAAAGTTTTCGGTTTGTAACAATTCTATGGTCGTTATAATAACCTTGTCGGCAAGTACAACGGATCATTAAGTCAATAGGTCGATTGAGAATGCTTACTCCTCCACAGCACCGGATCCAACCTATGATATTTAAATTACCTGCTTTTGCTCTCCTCTACAATGTGCACTGTTAAATGGAAATTTTAGCTTGAATATTGTTTGGTATCTCAAATAAATTTCATTCGAGTTAATTAACATGATTGTCTTTTTGTGCAGATCAAAAATGTTGTTCGATTGGATGTGCCTGTAGAAAAGAGTGTGTGTCACCAGTGGTGGAACAAAACATAGGTAATATAATTTCTTTACAAAATTTACCATATGAAATCTTTTTAATTGCTTAGCTTGCTTTAGAGCAAGAGAAATACTTCCTTTACTTCATTTTGATTAATATATAAAAAAAATATAATGATCACATACATATAAAAACAAAAGATAAAACAAGACATTGTCTGAGCAGTACGGTACTTGATAAATATCTATTATTTTACGTTAACTGCTATCCCAAACAATAGCATTGAAAGGCTTTAAGAATCTATTTCCAGGAAAAAATAAAGGGTACACACAGAAGTAAATGTATTTTTTTTCATTTTGTATTTAGGATGCAGACACAATGGTAAATTTTACAACGTTGGAGAAACTTTTCTCGACAATGACGGTTGTAGTAGATGTACCTGCGGTACTACGGGCAGTATAGGGTGTTTACAGAAAACGTGTGTCGAAGGTAAGTACATGTATAATCTCCAAAATAATCTCATATATCTCAAAAACATTTCTATAGGAGAAATGTTTGATAATCTTATAAAGCAACGTTCTTGGACTAATCTAGCTGCAAAACCGTAGTTTTATACTTTTATATACTAGTCTTGACCAGGTTGTAGATTGCTAAATAAAAAACATAACGCTACAGTTCTGCAGCAAAGATAAATCTTTCCCAAATACAATACGCACATTTACAAACTTTATAATTGGATATGTCATACAATCTGCATAAAACATTTATTCAAGTATTCAATTCAAAAAGGCCAACTTTCTTAATTTTAGCTCCGGCAATAGATATCTGTTCTTTGCCAAAAGTCGTTGGTCGATGCAATGGAAGCTTTTCAAGATGGTGGTACGAGGAAGCTACTAATTTCTGCTTAAGTTTTACTTATAGTGGGTGTCATGGAAATAAAAATAATTTCAGAACGAGGCAGGATTGTTTGAATAGCTGCAGGAAGAGAAGTAAGTTGTGCTTCTGTAATTTATGTCTCAACACCACTTACTATTACGTCAATCAATGTTTTATCAGCATCTGTTTTATCAGACGATAACTAGTATGACTGTTTGAATCATTCAAAGAATCCTGAAATTAAATTGAATTCTTTTTATAAGATGTCATTGGTTGGTGTGTAAAGTTAAAGCAATGTGTTTTAAAAAACATGTAATTAACAAGAAATACGCATTTAACTTAACCAAGATATTTATTCAAAACAAAATCAAAGCTATTAGATTTCCTTAATGAATCTAAAAAGACGCGGGACTCTTTCGTAGTGATTAATTAAAAAAAAGGTGAATGAAAAAAAAACCTTGTTCTCTTCTCTTTCAGTTCGTCCTCCACGCCGTGGATAATAAAGAGGGTCAGCCCTGTCACTCAACAGAGAGGTCAATGATGCACCAAACCAGAAACATGATGAATTATGCTTAACTGAATTATGCTTCACTGAAATGTTTTACGAGCTTTATTCACCCTTTGACCTACAATTGTTTTTACGTATTAAATACACATAAAGGCCAGTTACAAAGAATGAAGTCGATCTGCAGTTTCGATGATCCTTCATTCTGCCTTAATACCAAGTTTCATTTAGTTGAGTTAAAATATTTTTATTGATAAAAAAAATTTTTGCAATAAAATGTATGATCACCAAACAGTATAATTTAAAATTACGATTCTGCAAAAGCTACAACGTACGCAGTATAACAATTTTACCTCAAAATGTTTGGAGGGATATAAAAGGCAATATGCTAAGCAAAACATTTTCTTATATGTCATTAACATTAGAAAGCAAATTATACTTTACAAATTATACTCGGTATTAATTCAGTAAACATACAACACATAAACATAATTCTTGTCGTCCACACAGAAAAGATAAATATGATAAATTAGAAATTAAAAATATTTAATTAGAGGTAATATATAATGTTTTGAGATTTGATTTCATTGTAAATGTAAAGGGTGCTTGTCTTTTATCTTATGATGCAAGATATACGCAAGATGATTATACCCTCTTTCTCAAAAACTATGCTTAGTCCCCGAGACGAAGTTTTTATCTATTTATTTCCTATGAAATCATCCAGGTAAATATATTTTAGTGTTCTGTTGTACATCTGTAAAGAAAAGTTGATGGAAATGCAAATATGTCACTTCAAACATTACCGAGGATGAACTTATCTGTCACACTGCTGTCATACTTTTACGTTCCTTGACTTTAAGGACTTCTAGTTGACATTTACATTCTTTCAATGATTTTTATTCCTCCCACATACTAAGACAGATTCGTCATTGCATTTTTATGACCATTGATCCTCTGAAAATAGATATGACTTCTGCTTTATCAGTGATTCTTTAAAATTCGTTTTATATTAATTCGAACGGAGGTATTTCCTTTCGTAACAAAGAAATCGATATTGATTTAAGTTTTGTATGAAATTAGCTGCAGATCTGTAGCTCTATTTCTGGATTTATTTCTCAATGTTTTTAAACTGTCATTTCAAAATATTACTTACCGTGTGTTCCTAACATGTACTTTCACTGTTCCTACAACAAAACATTCCTTATAATTGTTGCAGATAACGCTTCTCGGCGTGAAATTGAGATCATCGAAATTTTCGCTTCTTTATACTGCCATTTTGGTTTGCACGATATCTCGGTCCAACACGCTTCGTACAAATCTGAACTACAGGAGTAATTGATGGCGGAATTAGGACTTTATTGAAATCTAGCTTCTTCTTTTTTTGGAGGTAAGAATTTGGAAGAATTAATCCAGAACCTAACGCCCTCTTTTGTGTGCAATAAATATACTTTTTTATCAATGGGTGGCACTGTAGCTCTCCGGTCTTTCAATATATATTTCTTCGGAGAGCTACAGTTCTACAGCCAAAACGAATTGTACAAAGGCTCTTCACGACACTTTTGATGACGAACTACATATAAAAAAAATAAAACCTCCATTGTTTCAATCGTTTTCCTCTGGGGACGAATTGTACAGGTACCTTTATAATATGACCATGATCTTAAAACGCTTTAAATATAAACTAAACACACGATGTTTTTAACAGTGATAACAGATTCATGTGCATATACCTAAAGTCTAATGAACCCAACAAAGATAAATACAAAAAGTTAACAGAACTTAATCTATTTGTATTAATTTTGCGCAAATGTTATCTCGACGCGTAGTACATTAGGGAAAATGTACACAAATAGTGATTAACATAAACTACATGTAAAGAGGATTATTCATTCTGAAATGAAACGGAGAGACCATCGGAACGTCCTCGTCTTGGATGGATACCCAATGCAAAACGTGCCACTGGGATTATTCAATGTACGAGGTGCTTCAAAATATTTACCAATGTTATTGGCAGTACTGTCCCTATATCCAATGCGGCTGTAAAACAATCATTTCAAAAAGATCGCGTCAGTAGAAAATATAACAGCTGGAAAACATTATTCAGAAAATAAGACTCTTGAAAAGTGCTAATGAGGCATGTACTGGTCGTTATTTAAGTGACTTTGTACCAAAGTGTTCTGATGCTGCAAAGGGTAATTCGACATGAACTCAATAGATAATGTAAAAGATGTTGTGTCTCATCCCAATAGAGAATTTTCCCATCATATAAATACGCCATAACATGCCGATGGAGAACCGCATAATTGTGTTTGAACAGCTCCCAGTTTTTGTTCATCAGTATTAGTCCTGTTCCGTGTAAAGCCTGAAAGATGAATGAATTCAGGATAATTTTTCCCAACATAATTCTTAAGACCTCAGAGGAGATGATAAGAAAGTAAGGTTGTACAAGGGTTTCATAACGGTCAAAAGGGAATCATTTAAAGGGCCTTGGAAATTGGTTTAGCCTGGCGCAAGCATAAAAAAATCATACGGAGTTTAACATATTTAGGATGTTAACATGATTAATGCAAATATTGAAATAAATTGTAAATAAATTGTTAAGTATCTATGTCTTAAACGTGCCAATTCAATTTTGTAAAAGTATCGTTTTACTTAGTGTAGATACCGCCACCTGCGGTACTGCAGAAGAGGTACTTGTTAGAATTGAAAGACATGTCCCTCTAATTTAACGTAGTAGGACAGCTGAGGGACCAGTTGGAACATTTGCAAGGGTCAAAATGAACACCCCTATGGTGAGACTGGAGCAAGGAGATATGACACCGCATTAGAAGGTCTTACAGGCGATTCTCCAGAGACTAGACGATGATCTCAGGAAGCTCTTGCATTATACGGTCTGATATACAAATGAGGTCAGCCATTTAGATAACCACGACTTAGAGACAGATGAATCAGTAACGGAATATGATTTTCAAAAAGTTAATTAATCGATAAAGAAATAAACTAATACACAAACTTATTTTCTTTAATTAAAGGGGATAATGTCTAGTAGATTTGTATCGAGTTGATTGAACCATTAATTGTAAATAAGTTGCTAATTATCTATTAATAATTTCAATCTTGACTGAAGATTTTGTGACATTTGAAATTGCCGTAGCATAGGCGTTGCAAGCATATTGAAAGGGGGGGGATAAACCACCCTAACCCCAAATTTCAATGCCTATATTATGTATATTTTTGCACAGGTTGCGTCGTATATGCGTAATATGAAGTGTTCAAGTTAACGTTCTTTAAAAGAATTATATTCATAATTATAGTCATACAAGGCACAAAAAAAAGAATCATGGAGCTGGAAAAATGTAAAAGAATGGAAAAGAACTTGGAAATTAGAATGCAGACAGAACCTAGCGTCCTGCTGAATTTGGTCAATATAGGGGAACTTGCAAGAACTGCTCGGAAAGCAAATCACGAAGAAGCGCAAGTGTTCCAAGAGTTGTCAAGATTTGCTAATTGCTATAAGGAGAAATTAGATAACCCCATAGTTTTGCATGAGTTAATCCGAGATTCCTCTGACTCTAACCCCCGCTTTTATATTGTGACTTGTGCGGGGGAGAGTCATGCGCAAAGCAGTCGAATCGCGAGGAGGCGACCTAGTTCAAGTTATGCTTCATTTGTCGGTGATAGGGCTGTTTAAACGGCGGAAGCATCCTTTTCATGACGATTAACAAGTAGGAAAATAATTATTTTACCAATTTCTCGCGTCTCGGGAGTTAGCTCCGCGAAATAAAGTTGTAAAAGATAGGCAGAGTAGCGACACCGTCTGGTATCGCTAAATTGCCAGTTTTCAATATGGCCTCCGCTCTGACTCTCCCCTGCACAAGTCACAATATAAAAGCATGGGTTAGAGTCAGAGGAATCCTGGATTATGCATGAGTATGTTTGGGGAAAAGCAACTGACGTAGTCAGCAAAGCTTTGGTATAAATCTCTTAAGATATGGACAGAACCTTGGGAGAGTAGTTTCCAAAGAAAAGCCCCACAGACCCAAAATCGGTGCCCTATGATGAATTTATATTCCCACCCGTACTTTGGATTCGGACAAGGGAATTTTCCCTTATTGTATCAATGATAGAAAATATGTCCTTGTGCGAGACCAGGCAGTATAAAAATTGGAAGTCCTCCATATTGTGACAGTAGTTTCAGCAAGACAATAATCCGAAAACTAGGAGACTTATTGTTCACAGAACAATAAGAGGTCTTTCCACCTTTTTAAATTTATTATAGTTTTATATTTTACTCTCTAAATTTAATTATAAGAGAAAATGGCTTAAAAGATAGTGAAAATTTAAAAAAAAAAAAATTTTTTTATTGACCTTGACCTTCGACCTTGACCAGATCTTCAAGGTCAAAGGTCAAGGGTCGCATTGCAATTGACCCCATGTCTCTACTACTTATACTTTTAAAGTTATAAGATTTATTAGTAAGCGCTTATGCGTTAAAGGGCAATAACTCATATAAGGGGTCATCAGATCCTTACGCAATGATACACTGAAGTTGTATCTTAAGATGCTTAAGACATTAGTGAAGGTTTCGTGCCTCTACGGCTACGGTTTCGGAGGTGTAGCGATAACAAAGTTTTTCACACAAGGGGCAATAACTTTAGAGAGGGTCAATGTTAGGGGACAAGAATGAAATCTTTGAAATTGTTTTCAAAGTACATATCAATGATGTAAAGACATTAAGTATATATTGAAAGACATAAGAGATATAAATAAAGTGCCGCGCCACAGCATGATACGCCCGTCAAAAATTCCAATTTTCTTCAACAGTTTAGCTTGCAATCACGTCAACCCTGATTCTAAATTTCCATGATTTTTCCATTCCTAAAAATATTTATCCATCCCCTGTGATGTAGGCATAAATTATAATCAATATTACATCATTGATGGATTTCTATGCTGGCTGTGTTAGACCTTGTCAAATGCCCATCATATTAAACAATATCAAATTAGTCTTAACAAATTAATGTATACCAAATTAATTTTGAAAAGAAAAGCACGGCCAGGAACACGTTAAGTTCCAAGACAGTACCGTTGTCAGAAACATTTAAAGTTAAGCACTAAAAATGGCTCGTTGTCATGAAAATACAGGTAAGGTTATGACAAAAACTGTCCGGTGTCATTACTTTAGAAGACAGGTCGTGAGTAGTTTTTCATTTTTTAAGTTAAATAATTTCAACCAATGTCTGAAATTGCAATGGGGAACAGGACTGACACCCCATTTCGTGTTGTGTGAATTTCAGCCGTTAAAATGAAGTAATAAAAGAGGAGTTTGCGTTGGCGATATTAAACTCTGGTGAAATCAAACGTGGATTTCATTCATTTTCCTTCTGAGATGTTATATTTTTTGTAAATAGAATATCATATATATACCAATTGATACAGTCAGTATCAAGACATGTCATAAGCATTTACGGGAAGAAATAAAACAAATTAAAACTGAAATATTTGATTTATTATAATTTTTGTCCGTTGTCATAACAAGATACGAAAATTCAGTCCGTTGTCATCGGTCCGTTGTCGCTACTTTACTGTACGTATACAATGAAGGAGGTCGATTTTAGTTTTTTTAATGCTTGGATAAATTTCAAACATGCCTTCAATAAATGGGTGAACTAATTAGTCATAAGAAACTAAACGTATGTTATTTTCTATATTTCATAAAATGTTCAGCTTTTGTTTGTCATACATATGGGTTTCAGCCCTTTTCCTTAAAAAACTAATTTCAAAGTGAAGGAAGAAATATGCTCGCTTACTCTCGATTCCTGCCTACATTTTGCACTCATTTTAATATTAATGGCAATTTGGCCACAAAATCGTTTTTAATACAAAGAACAGTTAAGTGGTAATTGATGAATTGTTTTGATACCAGCGCTAAATAGTGAATTATCCCTATTTCAAGCTCTTAAAAAAGGGG
>PRKT01000670.1:98850-124444 GCA_003671525.1 Saccostrea glomerata
TTACTACGTTTAAAAATAACTGCTGAGCTATTTTTTATGCCCCCTCTCTCTCCTCTCCAGTCTATTCTGGTTGAGGGGTTGATGTAGTTCTAATGTTTTCAGCAGGTGCTCTGTATCCATCAGATATTTAAGTCCTATTGAATCTGATGTAGACAGGGAACTCTCATTCATTCAGATTTTCTCTAAAGCTCGCGAAAACAAAAACAGAGTTGTATATCAGAAATGTCAATTGATGAACAGTTTCTTTTTAAAAATAAATGGTTCTATGAATAGGCATGATGTATGTTTACACGAAAAATGTGGGCCTTAAAAAATTATTAACTTATTTTTTAGCTCACCTGAGCCAAAGGCTTAAATTGCTTAAATCATGACCCCCGGGGCTAGGATGGGGCCAAAATGGCTGACCAAAGTTTTACATAGGAATATATAGGAAAAACTTTAAAAAATCTTCTTCTCAAGAACCTTTGGGCCAGGAAAGACAAAACTTATGTGGAATCATCCTCAGTTAGTGAAGATTCAAGCTTGTTCAAATCATGACCTCTGGGGCTAGTTTTGGGCCCAAAATGGCTGACCAAATTTGTACATAAGGATTTATAGGGAAACCTTTTAAAATCTTCTTTTCAAGTACTTCAAAGCCATGATTAGTGATATTTTTCTATTTATATGGAATCATCCTCAGGTAGTGTAGATTGTACATTGTTCAAATCATAACACCCAGGAGGGTAAAAATTTAAGCCCCCCCTCCCCCAGTAAACTTACAGTTTCGATCTGATCTGTGCTTTTTCCTAGTAGATGTGCTCAGGTGAGCGATGTGGCCCTTGGGCCTCTTGTTGGTGTATGGGTTCGCAGATTTGACCGGCTGCCTTTTTTTCACCACGGAAGGATTTTTCTCCCTATAGCCTTTTGGGTGACACACTCGGTCTGTCCTGATGCGTTTGGATGCATCTGAATCAAACAGAAAAGGTAACTCAATCTTAATTATCTACGGTATATTTAATATTGTGATTGTTAATTCAAAAATATTAACAAAGATTTCAATTGAAAATACATCGGTAACCGGAATAGGTAGTAAAGTTGCATATTTTCTGTGCCATGGAAAAAAAAAATTATGATTTATTCCGTTAATACATGTAGATACATTGGAAGTTTTATTGTACAAGTAGTAATTTATTATTATCAATGGTTTTTCCATTGAGGTGATATAGGCAATGTTTCCCCATGGTGGTCATATTGTAAGTAATATTAAACATTCCCAGGTCCCTTAAATATTCAACAAAGTTAAATTTTTATAGTGGTTGCTAAAAGAAGCAAAATTACATGTACTACCTTGCCGTACAAGATGGCTGCCAATGGGGAAACTCTGAGTAAAAATATGTAATACGAGAATCATGTATTGTCTTCATAAATAATTACCGTTCTTTGGCGATGTTTCACATTCAGTGGTTCTATTTGACGTGGCCCCTGATAATTAAAGGTATTTTGCATTTTAAAAAAATTGTTTTGCATTAATTGTAATTTATAAAAAAATATATATATAATTTTTTTTAATTTTACATCATTTGTATATGAAGATGGTACCTCTTTTGCTCGAGTGTCTGGGTGTGGGTGGAGCACATATTGGACCACTGGATGTGGATGGAGCATGTTCACTGAGTGGCTCGGCTAGAATGATGGATGCTGCAGTTGTTTTCCAGCTGTAAGTGTTTAAATGTTTTAGTTAACTTTGTCATCATAACTTTTAATATTGCATGCACTGTATGCTTAATGGTATTATTGCTGTGAATTTAGTTTCCTTTGTCATTAAATGGTGATTAAAAATATGTTCCTTATATTGTATGCTTTATGTGGCAAATATTGAACTATATTACATTCTTATATTGTACCTCCTTTCCTTGTAGTTTATGTGCCTCCATCATCAGATATTTCTATCGTCATGGACAGAGGAGTGATTGAAGAGAAACCTGGACTCGTAGGAACTGTAAGTACGTGCAAGAAAAATATGAAGTAAACACAATTTCTTTGTTTTTATATCAATATGTTGTATAAGTGATGTGTTAATGGCAATTTAAGTATTACCTTTTTTCCTTGACAGGCGAAGTGATTTTCTGGTGCTCGTGGCTGCATGGAAGGTGCTATGGCTCATTTCTGTCATACTTTTGGTGACTGTAAATTTTTGTACAATGTTTTCACGAGTAAAAGTAACATACAACATTTAATGTGCAAGTACATTTTTCATAGTGGATGTGAACATTATATATGAACATGCATATAAATTTACAGTTCATTGTATTTCTATACCTGTTGTAGAGGGACTTGACTTGTCTGGATCCGAGTCCATCAGAAGGCGATCAATACTGTCGAGGCTTTCCAGTTCCTGATGTTGCCTGGCATATAAAGTTTGTGCACTTGCCGTTCTTTTCCTGGAAATATCTTCTGTCTCCTCGGACTCGCTACCACAAATCAACACGCAAGATGCAGATCCTGAAGTTCCTTCACCACTCTCTGATTCTGACCCTGTATCTGTATTTTCGGCATCAGTGTTTCCTAAATAAGTGAACATTTTGAAATATCTACAAGCAGTTGGTGTTGAGATCTATGCTTTCTATACATAAAATTTTTAATGTATTAGGTGAAGGGGGAGATTAGAAGCATGAAGTCGTGGTACAATTTATTTTCTTGTTATATTTTATATTAATAATTTTTAGTTACTACTAATAATTCTTTTGTTCAATTTAATAACTATAATTTGTTTTTCACTCTTACCAGTTTTCATAACATTTAGTTTTCGTTTTTTTTCAGCAGATTATGCTCTTGTGAACATGAAATATTTCGTTATTTAACTGGTCGAATGTCCCATTTAGATAACTGGGATTCTGGGATGCAGGACCATGTGTCGAACAGTGGCGTCTTGTATGTGTACTTGGGTGGTTGGTCCAAGGGGTATACGGATCTAGCTAGATCGAAGAAGAACTCGTAAACAGACTTCACCATTGACCTCTTTATTATCTCTGCAATATGCCTTTCAAACTGAGTGATCTTTGTCCCGGACATGCGCTTAAAATGATCCTTTGCATGTTTCCATGCACCCTGTATCCGATTGGTGTGCAACTCCTTCTCCTCTCCAGTTCTGGTGTTCAACTAACTCTTTTTAAATTCATACTTGTGTATTACAGTAAAATGCTCATACCCCATATCATTCCGTGAACAGTAAGCGGACCATCCGTCGCTGTATATTGTACTACCACGTTCGACAGTCGCTCGATGATGGGAAGAAGAGTGTCCTCTGATCTGTCCCCCACTGGATAAATGATGAGTGTGTTGCTTTCTCTCTCCACCATACCAAATATCCATATCTGCAGGAAAAATTAAAAAGATATTTATTAATGTTGTTAAAAATTGTAATAATAAACCTTTTGAAATTGCCCTTTTCTTCACTTACCAATGCACATTTTAATTTTTTTTTTGTCAAATTGTTAATATTTTCAACTTACATTACAATATTGTTCATGTTTTGTTCTAATATCAGTAAGTTTTAAACATGTACATAATCAACACTTAAAATTGTGCATTATAATCTTTTTATATGATATGGGTTTTACCTTCAGTCCCTTGCTAGGAGCTCCCCTATGATGTTTTACTCTCTTGCCAAAATGCGACTCATCAATCTCTATGGTTCCTGGGAGTTTCCTCTTCTTGATGGTAACCTCAAAGTACTACTTGAAAAGTTCCCTCATAAACGATGCCCAGTTAACAGCTGTCGTCTTGTACGATATTCCAGCAAATCTGGAACACTGGCTCAATGAACATCCATCAAGATAGCTCTTTATAAATAATATAATGTCTTGAATCATCAAGTTACTCTTGTCAAAAAATGAATTCGTTCTACTCGACCTTGTGTGGTTTCTGTTCTTTAAACATCTGAAGATCGCACCACTGGGATTTCTCGCTGACGACTTTAAAACCATGGTGCCGTCACTGGACATGGAATGGTGGTTGCCAACAGCAGGTGCATTTGAAACTATTCAAATACCATCTCCTGAAGTTGCATGAAGAGCGTGAAAAAAATCCACGGATTAGCAAAATCTCTTGGCACAATCTGCAGGACGTTACTGGTTTTTCTCTCTCTGAAATTCCCTCCAACACTTGACTCATCCATGACGACTAATGCTTATGAGCATATAATTTTTGTGGACAGAAACCCCTACTTAAATACTATTCACCTGTCACGTGATTTTAATACCACTCAACGATTGGTCAATTCCTCCACTGCTAGAGAGAAGTTTTCAAAATTTGTCCCCCAGGGCACTTGTACTTTTTAACATACAAGAAATATTTTATCTTAAATTCCTAAATTGCATTTAAGAAATTGCCTGTAATTTTCATTAATATTCTGAACTGCGTAACATTACGCAGGAATTGTTAAAGAAAAGAAGAGTACATGTAGGTATTATTGAAATTTTATTCAAATTCTTTATTTTCTCATGCTCTTTGGGGTATAATGTCTGACTCTCCCATCCAGATACTGATGCATGGACACGTTCCAACCGTACAACTTATAATTCTTCCCACTTTCGAGTAATCTGTAAATGTTAATTATTACTAACATTTTTTTATGTGCATAAATAGAGTGCTTAATGTTTACATTACTAATTTTTTACTACGATTGTGAGTTAAAAAGGTGTATGGAAAATTTTATTTTTTTTATATTCTGCTAACGTCTGTAAACGCAGCTATGATAAGGCTGTCCGAGAACTTAAAACCACGTTAAATTTTATATGTTAATACACTAACCTGAACTCAAAAAATTCTTATAGCAAGATAGAGTACAAGAATATTACTAACTTACCTAAATAACGCACGGACGTGATTTTCCGCTGCCCTGTCCTTGCACAAATGCTTGAGCAACACCCAGTCCATTAAAATGGAGGGATTAAGTCCATTCACGAAAGCAAATGTGGCCAATAAAATGCGCTAAAAATGATTTAGACATGGTGTCCAAAACAACTTTCTTGTATACAATGGCCAGTCTTGCTGGACCAATAATGTCCTGAATCAATACCCACTGCTTGTAAATTTCTTTGTTCCTACTTTCAAATTTGTATACAAACTTTCAGTAATGATAGGAAAAGAATTCTGTTTCTTTTATGTTAGTATTTTCATTGTAATTAAAATTTGGCCTTTTTTAAGTGTGTCTTATTATGCTTTAAGTTTTTGTCAGCTCAGTTTTTCACGATGTTAACCTCGGTGAACACTATTCATAGACAATAAATACGCATTGTAAACCGTATCCCGTTGCTGTTCCATTACTCCCAGAAAGTCCACAAAAATATTAAGCTTATTTTCGAAATTGTATTAACTTGTATGCTTCAGAATTTATTGCAACCATACATGCATTTATGGCTTTATTCCGTTAATTCCTTTTTTTATATGAACCAGATTATGAGATTAAAGTACGTTATTTAAAATTTGAGAGTTACAGATAATTTTGCTTTATTCCGTTTAAATTTCTCCTAAATATATCGCCTTATTCAAAACAAACGGAATAAAGTCATAAATGAATGAAGGTGCAATAAATTTATAAGCATACAACTTTCTACATCCCCCCCCCACTCCCATGTGGAAAAACATTAAACATTATTACATCTTATAAAAGGAATAAAGCAAATTACAATGAAATGTGAAATCCGTCATTTAAATATCGATAATCACTTAACGGATTTAACCTTCAATCATAATTTGGTTTATTCCGTTTGAAGACATTTCTCCTAAATATCTCGCCATTTTTAAAAGCAATAAACGGAATAAAGCCATAAAATTAAGTTGCAATAAAATTATATGCATAATTATATGCCTTTGTATGGGAAAACATTTAACATTATGACATCCCATAAAGCAAATTTTAATGAAATGTGAAATCCATAATTTAAATATCGATATTCACTAAAGGACTTTAATCATAACTAGGTTTATTCCGTTAATGCATTTATCCAAAATATATCTCGCCGTATTTAAAGCATTACAGGGATTAAAGGAAATCATGACAATAACATGGAAGAAAACATTGAATCATAAAGAAAAAATACAATGCTTAAATATGCATGATTCTCCGAGCGATTACAGTGAATAACGTAATATTTAAATTAGGGATGTCAACGAATATTCGAGTACTCGACTATCGTTCGATCATGCCGACTATCGACTAAAATTTCTTTCGTCGGTTATTCGTTAAAAATGTGCTTCATCAAAGTAATTTTGAATTCTGCAGCGTAACATCAAACATGTATTGTATGTCGAATCAGTCAAGCATACATGTATAAACAGTTTTCAAGTGAATCTTTCCTAAAGTAAGTTCTCCGCAATAAATGACCAAAAAAAAAACGGATTGGGAAAGAAAATCAAACATATTTTATTAATGATTGGTCACCTCTTACTGTTTTAAATGGAGAGAGCAATTGTTTACTTTTGTTAATTCAAACTGAGATCTGACGTTATACAAGTATTCAGAAAAAATATTCATTAAACAACTATTACAAAATCGTAAATGCATGTAAATTGGGATCAGTTATGAGAGTAATTACAGCGTGTTTCCTTTTTAGCTCACCTGAGCCGAAGGCTCAAGTGAGCTTTTCTGATCACATTTTGTCCGTCGTCCGTCTGTCTGTCTGTCTGTCCGTCCGTCCGTCTGTAAACTTTTCACATTTTCGACTTCTTCTCAAGAACCACTGGGCCAATTTTGACCAAACTTAGTACAAACCATCCTTGGGTGAAGGGGAATTTAAGTTCTTAAAATGAAGGGACATATCCCCTCGCAAGGGGAGATATTCAAGAAAAGACAAAAATAGGGTTGGGTCATTAAAAAATCTTCTTCTCAAGAACCACTGGGCCAGTAAAGCTGAAACTTATATGAAAGCATCCTGGGGTAGTGTAGATTCTAAATTGTTCAAATCATGACCCCCGGGGATAGGGCGGGGCCACAATGGGGAATCAAAGTTTTACATAGAAATAAAGGAAAAGTCTTTGAAAATCTTCTTCTCAAGAACCACTGGGCCAGGAAAGCTGAAACTTATGTGGAAGCATTCTAGGGTAGTGTAGATTCTAAATTGTTCAAATCATGACCCCCAGGGGTAGCGCGGGGCCACAATGGGGAATCAAAGTTTTACATAGAAATATATAGAAAAAATCTTTGAAAATCTTCTTCTCAAGAACCACTGGGTTAGTAAAGCTGAAACTTATATGAAAGCATCCTGGGGTGGTGTAGATTCTAAATTGTTCAAATCATGACCCCCGGGGGTTGGGCGGGGCCACAGTGTGGAATCAATGTTTTACATAGAAATATAAAGGAAAAATCTTTTAAAATCTTCTTCTCAAGAACCACTGGGTCAAAAAAGCTGAAACTTATGTGGAAGCATTCTAGGGTAGTGTAGATTCTAAATTGTTCAAATCATGACCCCCAAGGGTAGGGTGGGGCCACAATGGGGAATCAAAGTTTTACATAGAAATATAAAAGAAAAATCTTTGAAAATCTTCTTCTCAAGAACCACTGAGCCAGAGAAGCTGAAACTTATTTGGAAGCATCCTGGGGTAGTGTATATTCTAAATTGTTCAAATCATGACCCCCGGGGGTAGGGCGGGGCCACAATGTGGGTTCAATGTTTTACATAGAAATATATAGAAAAAATATGAAAATCAAAGTTGAAACTTATATGGAAGCATACTGGGGTAGTGTAGATTTCAAATTGTTTAAATTATGATCAGTGGGGTAGGGTGGGGTCACAATATGTATTACAAGGGGGAAATCTGGTAAAGAACAGAATGGCCAAAGCTTCTCAGGTGAGCGATGTGGCCCATGGGCCTCTTGTTCTGATATTAATTTCATTCAATCAATGATTGTTTGCACAAAATTTCATAATTAAATTTTATCCAAAGCTCTCGCTCTCATTGTTTTTATAAGAGACTCGCTTTAATTGATTACCTGTCAAAGATTATTGACGGACACGTAGAAATTGGCTTCCTTTATGGAGTACATGTACTACCGTTATGTAAATAAAGGACAAATACGAGCATTTGTTATCCTGCATTTAGATAAGATGTGCAGCTTATATATTAATGTTGAAATCCAATACATTGGATACATATTGATGAAAAGTTTTTATTGTTCTACGTACATGTTTACAATTAAGAAATTCGTTGTATAATTGTGATAGCCAAGGTTAAATATTGTACACTAGTCAGTAAAAGACAAACAGTGAAAATAATATGAAATAATAATTAAAATCAAACGAATATTCGACTATCGTTCAACTAAAGCTTCCGACTATTCGACTAAGCTGTCCGAGTAAAATTGACATCCCTTATTTAAATACCCCGTTTCTCTCTCTATATATATACTCCTGTTGTTTGAATCGCGACTCAAATTAGTTATGGGGTTTACTTGCATCGCTATTTACTCCTGTTATTTTATTCGCTCTCATTAAAAACATGCATTTTGCAGAATGATCCCCCCCAAAATACCAAGCCCCATCTTTATTATATCTCTCCCCCAAGAAAACCCTTTTCCCGGGGAAATCTTCCCCATTTGTGGGCCTTTAAAAATGATATTTCCTTCTATATATATATACTCCTGTTATTTGATTCGCTTGTACTAAAATACATAGTTTTAATATATCCGTCTCTCTCTATATATACTCCTGTTATTTGATTCGCTTGCAGTGAAATGCATAGTATTTGGTTCTGTAGTCTCTCTATATATACTCCTGTTCTACAAATTAGATGAATTTGACGTTAACGTCAACAACGTCAAACTAATTGACTTCGCGAAGTCAATAAGGATTATGCCTTTTTAACAGTCCACAATCGTACTGGGACAACTTTAATCCGACAGAAAACAGTCTCTTTGTTGTACTCTTCAAAGTCTCCAATCATGGGTCACTTACATTTTCTCCCTATGGGTATTAGAAATCACAGTGTTGACGTGTCGGAATCTTTTATCTCTGTGACTTGGCCGTCCACCCGTCCAGAAAGTCTACGGCACAGTACGTACCCTTTTCCAAGCTAAGCTTTCAAAAAACAAGAGGCCCACGGGCCTTATAGGTCACCCGAGTATCGTGTTACAACTTTCAAACAATTAAATTTGGTTCCATTTTAAACCAGAGGCCATGAAATTCACAATTAACAATTTTGAAAGAGGTACCATTGATTATCATAATTATTTACTTAGCATGCTTACTCTATTTACTTAATAATACCCAGAGGTAGATCAGAGTAACAAAGAGAAAATGCACTTCCACTTTATACCCAGTTGTGCACCTCACCCCAAAGGAACCACTGACCAAGGGGCCACATATTTTCAGACTATGTACCCCCCCCCCCCCCTCTGACCCAGGGGGCATTAAAAACCACTTTGGAAGATGCACCTTTCTTCATCATAAATATATATACTTGGATCACTGGCATAAAACCGTCAACATTTATGTCGTTTCCAGTCAGATGAACAAGTACTCGATCTGGGGAGTACAATGTTCCAAATCAAATTACTAGAAATTACAATTACATTGATTTTTTTCAAATGTAATTAAATACTCTCAATTACTTAGACAAATGTAATTAAATACATTTCAATTACTTAAAGTATTTTCTTAAAAACAAATATATTGTTTAAAAAGCATTGGGATACACAAGGCATTATTTACTGAAATGTTTCAACAGTTTTGAGTTCATTGTAATTATCACAAAAACAGTATCACTCAAACAACATCCTTTTGGTCTGAAGATTTTTCCAGCCACTCTGAAAAGTCTTTCATTGGGTGCTGAGGTTGCTGGTATAGTTAAATACCTTTCAACTAATTTAGACAGATGTGTAAGAAAGGTAGAAGTGGCCTATTTACTGCCAAAAATGTGAAATTCACAGTATTTACAATAAGCTTTAAATTTCCTAAAACATTTTAGGGACATATTCGTATAATACTCTTGGAATCATGTTTGGTTCCAAGTACGATTTTTTGTTCTATATATTTAACTTTTATTCAATGTCTTTGTTCTTCCCAGGGTATGAGTGGGTTTCACCTGGACGAACTTGGACCTCTACTTTTGCCCTGGGCAGTGCTACAGGTATACAAACTGTGTATCATTATAAGACAACTATTTTAAACATATAACATGTTTAACTTGAAAAAACTAATTGAAATGTAATTGAAAAGTAATTTAAAATACATGTCTTTTTCGGAAATGTATTTAAATACATTCAATTACTTGTAATTGAAAGGTGGATCAAATTCAAGTTACTTCCAATTACTTTGAAAAATGTAATTAATTACGCTCAATTACAATAACTTTTTTCAATTACCCCATCCCCGTGAAGCAGATTCCTGATCATGTTGTTATGAAATCTTTTCTGGTGCCTATCCTTAGATTTGACCTAAAGTAGTCCACTCTCAGGTTCTGTTAATTGGGCATTTAGTTATTGAAAATGCTCACAAGATGTCTCTAAATTCTCAGAGTAATGTGTATTGTTCAACGTCGTTTCTTGAAATTTCATCTTTAAAGCTAATTACATTATACAGGAAAAATTAGTAAATTCGAATAAATTTTCAGGAAATGCGAATAAAACTACCTACTGCATATTTTCCATTAAAAAAATTATCAACAAATACATTTAAGGAATAAATCAAAAGGTATCCAGGCTTTTTTAAAGATTGATTGTATATTGTTTAACGTCCTTCTCCAAAATTTTTCACTCTTATGGAGACGTCACCGTATGCCGGTAAAGGGCTTCAAATTTAGACCTATACTCGGCACTCAGGGCGATTGAGGAAGGAAGGTTCTTTATCGTGCCAACGCCTACCGTTTTTTTTTGATTGTCAGGTTTTTTTTAAGGTATAATCTTTTTTCAACTTAGCCCTCCCCCCTTTCAATTTTCTTCCGACGCCGATGGTACGCATGTTAATAGCGCAGTCTTTAATACCATCTGAAGCATTGTGTCAAATTCTCTAAAATAAAAGGATTGTACTCTGTATCGTCGCCGTAGTCTAACTGCATTACCGCTGAAACTGCACTCTGCGTCATCTCACTGGGTCGAATTATGGCGCCGGAGCTGCCCTGGCATAAGTCATAGTCGCAACTCGCCGATTTCTAGGACCAACGACCGAATTTCCAATATTTGCTCTATATAACGAATTCCTTGTCTTGGAAATTCTCGATGCCAAAAGCATTTTTTATTTATTTGATGATATACATATGCAGGATGACAACTGGTTTATGCTACTGAAAATAAGCACACCTGATCTTGACACACTTTGAAATAAAAAGCAATAATCTAGATGACATGCATAAAATACAGGAAATTTAATCAGTATACCGAAACCGAGTTAAATTACACACGCAAGGGGACAAGTCTTTACATATAACTGAGGAAAATATCTAGGCTTATCCACATTAAATAATAATTAAATTAAGATTATAAATTTATATAAATATAAAATCAATATATTGCAAACTCTGACAGGTATAGTATAGTATGTTTACCCTGGGTAAGGGATATAACTCAATCAGTGAGACCTCCGGCTAATGAACTATTTGTTTGCCCAGTGAAATCTGATACAATTCACTGCTTATTTCTTACCAGACTTCTAATTATGTCTCCTTTGGTAGATTTTGAATGGTTATTGTTATTGAAAATTGTCTGAAAAGAATCTGTATTATTAAAACCAATTCTTTGGGTTTGGTTACTTGCATTCGAACTTTGCTCAATTTTATCCATTCTGCTATCGAGTGTCTTCATCTGTTATTATTCTGTAGTTTTTTTTTTAATATTTTGCAGTTCAGAATTTTGTAAAGTTAATGAATCTACATTACTTGACATAGCCGCACTTGATTTGGGAACTGGACTTACAGATTTCAAAATAGTTTCCTCTTGTTCAATTTGTTTTATTTCTCTAAGAAGGGAGTGAAACTCTTGAACAGTCTTGTACTTGTCCCTTTTTTCATTTCTTAATTGTGTGTTTCATAGACCTGACCAAAATTTTGATCCTAGCATCTATATGACCTAGTTTTACAGCCTTTAATATACACTGTTCTTACCTAAACTCAAAGAAATCAATTGGCTCACCTTATTGTTGATGATCAGATTAAAATTTCCGCTTGACGTTTTTGGGTGTGCAGATATTCCAAATTTGCCAGAATATTCTCTACTCTTGCATGTTTACTAAGTGGTCTGTCATTGATCGTATACCTCGTTGGGTTAACTAAAAATTGAAAACAATACCTTCACACGTTGCAGGCACGTAGCAACAGGGGAGCCCCCACTTTTTTCCCCAATACTTTTACTATTGAAAATGAGCATCGAAAGGTTGGTTGGCCCCCCACTTCTTACCACAGTATAGTGTGATGTCAAGGAAAAATAATATTGTGTGCAAAAAAATTGGAAGTGAAAGGAAGTTGGTCTAAAAAAAAATTGGCTAACCCCCACCCCCAGGAATAAGGATTTTCGAGTTTTGGATCATCCCCCACCCCTTTTTTTTTGTTTGTCAACTTTTAGAGGTATGTAAAAAAAGATTTCTTCTGGTTGGCCCCCACTTTCAACAACGATGCTACGTGCCTGCATTGCAATCATTCACACAAACAGCACTATGTTTCATTAGCATCGCGCGCTAATCAAATATATATAATTAACTAACTATCTAATTTAATATCAATTGTGACATCAAATATGCTCATTTTGTCGGTGTGCATTTTCATATTTTTCTCTATGAAATCCTCATGTTGTGTTTTTAATAATGAAGGAAATATTAAAGTCATGTTGTAATATAACAGTTTTACAAAAAACAATTCTTTAAAAATTATCTATTTATACAAGACTATTTTTTTTTTATTTCAAGATGGGAGGCATGCGTTCATTATCCAGGAGATAGATGAGAATGAAAAATGTACTCTCTCTGGTATGATTTTAAATGATCTATGTGTCATTACTACAACACATCCAATTACCATATTTTTTGTGTATATTGTTATCATTCATGTAAACAGAGAGTTGCCCTCATCAGAAGCAAGGGCATACCCTCAATTGATATTTAAATTTATGCTAATTTACATGAAGGGAATATACCACTACATGAAACGTGATCCTTGTTCCTTAACATCGAGAGCTTGAATTAATTAGTAAATACACGAAACACTTCAGCATTATTATGTTCCCCAAACGGAGTTTGGGAACATATTGTTTTTACTCGGTTTCTTATTATTATTAAGTCTTCCGTTCACAACGGAAGACTTATAGTGATCTGGACACTGCGACGTAAGGATCATGACATTGTCCTTTATTCGCGACTCCAGAGCAGACGATCGAACATCATACACGATATATATCGACACTAAACAACATTAGTAAAAATATACTTTCTTTTATAGATTCCAAAGACACTTATAATCGTAGCACTCCACTGATAAAATAGTGCCAAATAAATTGCCGAGGAAAGAATTCGAAATCTCCGCTTATCTTCAAAAAAAGATTATATCATTGTAAAATGACGTTTTTATTAAAAGATAAAAGTGACAAAATCTTACGTTTTTATAATTTTTTTGAAAACCAAATAACACGCACAAGCCATTGTTTCTGAATGATGAAAAGTCTGGAAAGCCTGTGGCAGTAGCATTATTCTAATGGAAATTGTAGGTATTTCTGATAAACGCAAATATCAAAATTAACACTTCATTGCTCAGATAATTCCCTTTAAATGAAGGATTATCAATGCAATATTTCTTGTTTTCCAAAGATAGTGTATTGGAATGGCTTCGTGTATGTCTCCTAACACTCAAAAACGCAACTCAACATTAGTATTGCCGCTTTCACCCCACTTGTTCAATCAATATAAAACTAAAGAGATCATAATTTTCGGACCGGAAGAACATGGCGCCTCACAGACGAGAATCTATCACATTAGGACTGGAAGTACACGTTCCTTTACGAGTTGATCTACGAACACAAAGACGTAGAAGTCCAATTCGAAACCGTTTGTTTCCTGCAAAATAAATGATGCCGTTGACACTTGAGTGTAAGTGTGCCGTAAGCGTAATGAACAGATGAACTTTCATTGGGAATTTGTCTTGCACATCTAAAGTAACAATAATGGCATACGGCGTCCAGCAGATGACAAACGCAATAAAAATACAAAACAACATCCGAGATGAACGGACTGTTTCTCTCCAAACTTTTCTCATTCTTAAAGGATTGTCAATGTCCAAAATGTAAATGTTTCGTTTTGTTTCCCAGATACGCTTAAAAATAAGAAAGTTGCATATCGCCATTACAACGAGAGGCGCACCAATCAAAATCATTGAAACAAACATAGTATAGGATAAACTTGCAGTCCGATCCCAGATGCACTGGTGATTTTTGTGGTCGAAAAAGTGTCCACCCCAACCAACAAAATTAGGTATTTCAAACGAGAAAGCCACCATCCAGCAGGTGAAGCAGAGCAAAATGCTGGTAACACGGTTGAACACTCTGTCATACACGTGGTTGTAACGCAGGTATATAAAGCGTGACATCGACATAAGGAACAGGCTGAAGAATGCACAAAAGCAGGCAGTCAGACAAAGGCTCGCCACAAAAATACACAACAGTTTCCTCCCCTGGAAAAACTGTTCTCCGTGTGTGACACCTTAAAATACAAAATATAGCATAAGTACTCTGTACTATCATTAAAATAATTTATCATTAGACTCATCCATTCAATCAGAGATAAAAAAGACAAAATATTAAAATATACCAAGGATACACATTGGGTCGGCTATTGCAGCTTTAAACCAGAAGTGGAAATTTCAGTGCTTGTTAAATTTTCTCCAGAAGTTATTTGATGCTACATAGGAAGAAAATGGGGTCATACTGAACAGAATAGTTTAGATACACCTTATAGATTTTGAAAGCTTGAGACCTCAAGATCAACCCAAATGGTGTATCAAACATGAAGAAAAAAAGACAGTTTATGATTGAAGAAGCTTGTATAGTAGCCAAAATTTCAGGGTTTTTCATATATGTTAACTTATACAATTTTATTGGTACATGTACTTAAACATTGTTAATATCTTGATATTTAATATGTATCAGGTTTCACTTGCAGGAATACACAAAAATTCAGAGTAAATTTTTAGTGTTTGTTATGTAAGAAAAGATCAAAGTTCAAGGTCAACAGTGCTTTGTTTTACCAAATATATGAGGAAACTGTGATTTTTTCTTTTAAATCTTACCTTAATTTAGAACCATGATGTATACTTAAGCAAGTAGATTTTTTTCAAGCATACAAAATTTCAAGGTCATTATAATTTTAGAAGTGAATATAAAATATCAGGAAGCAGTCAAGCATTGTAATTTTTTTGTTGTTGAATGTACTTAGTTATTGAGTAATATTCAAATTTTAATCTGCAATGAAATTAAAAATTATAAATGTTTTAATTTGTTGATTTTAAAAAGCTTTGTGTTCATTCATTTTAAGATTGTTGCCATGACAATATGTCTGTCAAGAAAATGGCTCTGATATTCCTTTTCGTTCAGTTTGACCCTTGACCTTTGACATTGTGACCTCAAAATCTAAAGGGGTCCTCTACTTTTCAAGAAACCAGTGTACTAAATTTGATGTCTGTCAAGCAATGGGTCCGCAAGATTTTGAGTGATTAAAATCTATATACTGGTATATCGAGAATTATAACCCTTGACCTTTGACCTTGTGAACTCCAAATTAAAAGGGGCCATCTACTTATTAGTAGGTACCAGTGTACTATGTTTATCTATTAAGCAAATCTTTTTTTTTTAAGATAAGAGAGAACACACTTGGTCCACTGACTGACAAACAGGTACTAAGCAGTATGTGAATATCGCCCTGCTTAAAGAAAATGTAAAATGATACAATTCTGGTACCCCACACCCCCCAATTAACCCCTAAGAAATAATTATTGATTGAAAACAAAAATGTACAATATACTGATATTTTTCAACAGCAAAATTTAAATTTTTGAAAATATTTAAATCAGCAAAATAACTCCTTGCTGAAGTTCAGGGATGAGAAAATTTGAAAATTCACAAAAAAATGTCCAACTTTAAGTAAAAAGTACAGCAAAATATTTGAGAGTCCAAAGACAGATTTTTTATATAATGTAGACAGACATGTTGTCTAATAATTGGTATGAGATTGAGTTGATTCTAAGCGTCACTTTCTGAGTTATAGGTTTTTGAAAAGTGAATATTTTCACCAGTTTTCAAAAATCTGGAAATATGCCAGATTTGTGACCTTTTTGCACTTAAACGGGAGCACAGTTTGTGATTATGAAAATTTTTCTGAAACAAGTGTATCTTGTTACTTTCAACAATATATGGATATTTTTTATCATTACCAAGTAAAATGCTGAATTTTTAAATATAAAATCCTGTAAAACTCCTGTTTTCACCCTGCGTAAGGACCAAGAATTCTATTTTTAGTAACAGTGTCGATTTAACCCCTTAAATGAGACCACACTGAAAAAAAATTTGTGGCAAAATATTTCATACTATAGAAGAAATTTACACACAGAATATGAGGTTGATCCGAGAACCTTGCTCCCATAACCTCTTGCATGGTTTTCTCGTAGACATGCTCTTAAGTGCTGAGCGCATGACGAAGGAACACTTGCTACCCATATTTAATCGGCTAAGGTCAGTCGCGGCCGAGTTCGAACTCGTAACCTCGATCCCTATCACGGAACGAGCGCTCTACTCGTAATGGAGCATAAATTTCTGTAGGATCCAGTGCAGCGTTGCTGCTTTTATTTATCACAATTACTTAAAAATGTTGTAGAGATTTAAAGCTCACATGCAGACGAAAAGCTCTCTAACCCAATCTGAAACGGTAACTGTCCAAATATTTCTGATATTTTTCGCACGGGATGTTCTTATTCATGGCGTATAAATTTCTTCATATTTCGTTTAACCACCAAACATGAAATGATAAGCTTGAGGAATGTTACCAGGGGACAAATATTTTTCCGTTTAATTAATTAATACATTTTAAGCATCTTTGCAGCTCATTTTCGTCACACTTCATCCACCTTTAAAACACCTTTAGAATTTTTCGTATTTAAGAAATTTTGCCCGCAGTGGCTAGAGTGTCAGTCGCAAAGTTAGGAGTCGACCTTATGTCGCGAGTTCAAATCCGAGTGTGCAACGTGAAGACCGGTCCTTCGATGAGACCGTATGTAAACCGAGGTCCCGTGCCGCAGTAGGTGCTGGCACGTGAAAGACCCCTCACTACTCAGTGGCCCTAAATGCCGTGTATATGATGCAATCTGTAGCTCTCCACTGACAAGTGGTTGCGTCTCCATATGAGTGGAAAATTCTCGAGATAGTTATGCTAAACAACTTACAATCAATTAATCTTACTTGTTATGTAATGTTGAAATTAGTTTAATTGACAGAAATTTTCTTCATCAGATTGTGGGATCCCTGTCGATATAATAAAAAATACCACCTGGAATGTACAAAAATGGGAGGGAATAGGAATAAGAAAACGAATGCACATTAAATGCTTGGATTCCTTTGAACAGCGAGGATCCGGAATGATCGTATGCCATAAAAACGGGACCTGGATAACAGACCTGGTTTGTCAAGGTTTGGAAAAAGAAACATCTTTATATTGTCGCTTTTAAAGTATTTTTTCTTTCTTTATACTTACTACCCGGATCCTTATCGAATACAAATAAACATGCTTACCTGTACAACAAGAGGACAATGGGCCACATTCCTCACCCTAGCACATTGGATAAGAAAATTCAATAATCAGATTAGTCTGCACGCCGGTGTTTGGCTTGAATTTAAACTTGAATTCTGAACTTCCTGTACATCAATATAACTTGTGCCTTTACTATTCTTGAACAATTTAAAAGAATTTTAACTACATATTCCTTTGCAGAAATCGTCATTGTGGCCCCTTCCTTCTCCGGGGAGGGAAAATCATAATTTGAACAAACTTGAATGCACCACCTAAGAATAAGTCCATATCAATATGACTAAACATGGTTTTTTTCCTGTTTTTTAATAAAATGATTTTTTTCCTACATTTCCTATGTGATCGTGTTTCAACATTTTCTCTGAAAAGGACTACAAGAAAGCCTATCATACACCAGGGAAGCAGTTATATCAATATCCTGTAAATACACAATATTAAGGAAGAAATAATACTGTAGATTCCTTATATTCGAGAGTACATATAAAGGCGAATGTCGTTTGCAATGTCAAATCGCGAGAATAATATTTTGCAAATGGAAGGTTGATCAAGAGATTTTACTTAGATTTTAGCTGCAAAAGTGCAGCTCTCCGAAAACAAATGACAGACTGTGCCACCCATTGATTGATTTACATAAAAGTGGGCTGTTTTTCGATTTATTTCTCCATGTTATTTTAATTGTCATCTTAAAATATTACTTACCTTGTGTTCCTATCATATTCTTTCACTGTTTCCAGAACAAAACATTTCTTATACTTTTTGTTAATAGCCCTCCTGTCCCTGAAATTGAGATCATTGGAAATTTCCCCTATTTATACTGGTATTTTTTGGTTTAATCTAGCTTATTTTGCAAATGAGTTAAGAATTTGGAAAAATTAATTCAGAACCGAGCGCACTTTTTTGTGCGCAATAAATGGTTCGCACTGTAGCTCTTCAGCCTGTCATTTTTTTTTCGGAAATCTACAGTTCTTCAGCTGTATTGATTTCACAGCACCATGAAAATAAAGGCGAGTTATTTTATTTCGCGTGTGGTGCTTCTAGCGAAATTACGCCATAGTTAATTCCAGGAATATATTCAGCAATCTACAATACTATATGCTTTCAGTCTGTAAAGGTATATTAAAAAGATTTCTAATAAGACTTTCAATTGAGTTTCAAATGGTCAATTAATAAGGGAAAGTACTTGTCCCAAGTATAAAAGCAAACTGGCACCATTAAATAATATTTTGAATTATTCTGGACGCGATAAAACGGGATAATTTAATTTACTTTCAATATGACTTATCATGGCTTCCCTGTTCTATAGAAGATTTTCCCTTTATATTCTTATTATAAAACTCGTATAAATACTTCTCATTTTGGACGGAATAATGCAAAACGTAGAATGAAAAAGCCAATGCAGAAACTGTAGACCATAACTATTCTACAAGCATTTCTAGAGCAATTTAAGTAAACTATACAGGACTTTCTTTATTACATATTAAGAGTAAAGAGGTAAATTTTTTTAAGGGTCCTTCTTTTTCAAACCTGCATATATTTCTTAAATTAAGATATATGTATATGTATGGGGTTTTTTTTGTTTTAGTTCGTGTTGCAGCTGATTGCAAAAATCTGCGTAAAAATGGTCATAACAGTTCCGGTGTATACGAGATTTACCCGTATGGTACAGCCACTAGGCCTGTCACAGTTTTCTGTGACATGAACACAAGGAGAGGCGGGTGGACGGTATCTATATTTATTAATTAAATTTTAAAATTGGCAAAAGAAATTTTATTGTAATCTCTCATTCTGTCATACGAAGGATTGATAGTGGACAAGAAACTCACACTCTGAATCTTAAATACACTTATAAAACAGAAATTCATCACTATACAAGGTGAATGAATAAATAGACGTATTGATTTTTTGAAGGTTATACAAAAACGAGTAGATGGATCCCTGAGCTTTGGAAAGAACTGGGCGGAGTATAAGAATGGTTTCGGTACACCGGGACAGAATGTTTGGATCGGTAAATATAAATCCTATTAAAACTGGGTCATTATTCTAATTTCATATTTGATAAACGATCTATGTATCAGGTCAACATTACAAAGGAAATTAAGATCAAGTTTTAATTTAACACAGTACTTGTTAATTTTCTTGATAGCTCCTAAAACATAAAAAAAACACAGAACATTTTATTTACCAGAGGGCATTTTATTGCTTGTGTTTTGTCCTCTTCCAAGGTGAAACAATAAACTCTAAGGTCTTTGAAAAAATTAAGTATTTTTAGTCGAGGACAAGAGAAAAAAGTAAATGTTCTGTTGAATATCATGAACTTTTTCCCATGAGCGGTCATCAATAGTTGAAAAATATTAAGAATAAAATCTAAATTTTGGGGAATATTTCTTAAAAAACCAACGGTGCATTGCAATACGCCTATTAATTTTTATACAGGAAATGACAATATTCATCAGTTAACAAAGGGAAACAACTCGTCCCTCTATGTCTCCATCACTCTCCAGAATGGTACGACACTGTACGAGTTGTACAAAAACTTCGCCATTTCTGACGAAACTGAGAAGTATAAACTATTTCTGGAGGGACCCACACAGGGAACATTAGGTAGGCGAAAGGACAATTGTTACAGAGTGAGATATATTAGTCATTTTGTCACAAAGTAAAAAAAAAATACGTAGAACGAATAAGAGAGAGAGGAGGAGGGGGATCGTATAACGTATATAAAAAAAGATAGTATTCATTTCAACTTTCAAGTAATGTAAATATTGAATTTTAAATTTTACATTTTTGTAATGTTACATTTATACACACCTCACCTTATTTTAATACCTATGCTATGGTGAATCGACCTATGTTCCTTGAGATTTAATTTTCGTTGATTTTATGGTATAAGGACACCCATTTAATCAATCCCTCTGTGCAAAATTTTAAATAACAACACTCATTCATTCACCGAGAAATCTAATTCCTTCGAATAAAAATTCAATCCTTGAAAATAAGACCCCAACAGTAAATGTGTTTCGTCTGTGTAAATCAAAACTGAATATCAATTATTGTCATCTTGGAGTCGATGAGTTCTGATGAACAAACTTTGAACCATCTACAATTCGGCCATTTGATAAGTTCTTATAAATCCTGAACACGCAGTGGCTCTCTTTAATCTATTATGTGGTTGACGTTAAAACTTGTCATTAGACTATTCATAAGGGACATACATCTAATGACCTGTCAGATCTTGGTAATCCTTTGTTCAAGCCTGCTCATAAAACATCATCCCTGCGCACACCACGTAAGTATCACTAACAACCCTTTCGACAAACACCTTAAATTCATCAACTATGTTTAATTTCATATGGTGACACAAAGGAAAAGGATGTCTAATTGGTGCGTTTTTAAGGACTAAAAGTAAATGATGCGAAATTTTTTTTTTAATATCAAGAATATTTAAATGTTCTATGATGTACAAAATGTTACATTTCTGCAGTTAACCTTATAAACCTATTCACATGCGAACTTTCAAGGATAATTTGTCCACTTACTGTTCGTTGTACAACGTTTCTAAGGTGACTGTTTAGTATTGCCGTTATGTCCACTTTCGTACTCAAAAACATACTTGTGGCTTTACACGGGCATATATTATTGTTCCACTCAGTGGCCAAGAAGGTGGAACAAAGTATAATTTACAAAAAGGAATAAATTTATCTACAGCATTAAGCTGTCTAATGTTATTATACCCCCGCTCCGAAGGAGAGGGGGTATACTGTTTTACCCTTGTGTGTCTGTCTGTCCGTGTGTCTGTGTGTCCGTCCGTAACAAATTTTCGTCGCAGTTTTCTCAGCAACTACTCATCGCAGATGCTTGAAATTTTAACACAATCTTCTCTGAGGCATGCCATATGGTGGGATACATTTTCGCTCAAATCCGATGTCAACTTCCTGTTTGTCTGAGCATCTGTCCGTTTCATACATAACAATTTTTTGTCGCAGTTTTCTCAGCAACTACTTATCGCAGATGCTTGAAATTTTAACACAATCTTCTCTGAGGCATGCCATATGGTGGGATACATTTTCGCTCAAATCCTATGTCAACTTCCTGTTTGTCTGTGTGTTTGTCCGTTTCATACATAACAAATTTTCGTCGCAGTTTTCTCAGCAAGTACTCATCGCAGATGCTTGAAATTTTAACACAATCTTCTCTGAGGCATGCCATATGGTGGGATACATTTTCGCTCAAATCCTATGTCAAATTCCTGTTTGTCTGTGCGTCTGTCTGTTTCATACATAACAAATTCTCGTCGCAGTTTTCTCTGCAACTACTCATTGTAGATGCTTGAAATTTTAACATAATCTTCTCTAAGGTATGCCATATGTTGGGATACATTTTTGTTCCAATCGGATATCAACTTCCTGTTTGTCTGTGCGTCTGTCCATTTCATACATAACAAATCTTAGTTGCCGTTTTCTCATTAGCTATTCATAGCGGATACTTGAAATTTTATCACACTCTTTGTTGAGGCATGCCATATGGTGGAATTAATTTTGATATGAATCTGATGTCAACTTCATATTTTTCTGTGCATCTGCCTGTAATAAAACTTAACATGATAGTGCTCATTTACATCAGAGCGAGGGTATTACTAGTGAGCATTGGCTCACAAATTTCTTGTTTTGTTTTCTTTTCATTCAACAGGTGACAGTATGATGAACACTGGGAGTACATATCACCTGTCTGGGATGTATTTCTATACTCCCGACAGAGATAACGATGAGAGAACATGTGCTGTTACCTATCGTGCAGGCTGGTGGTTCAACAATTGTTATAACGCTTTCCTGAACGGTCCTTGGTCTCCAGATTCCTGGATTTGGCCTTGGTATCCCAAAATTGAATACGGAACATCTGTCAAGGAGACACGGATGATGATAAGACGTCATTAGGAAACAGAATTCGTTGTAAGAAAACATGAAATATTTTTTGGATAATTAAATTTTACTGTGGCTTATAGCCTGATACGAAAATGATAAGTTAAATTCCTCATGCAATCAAATGGCGTCTGGCCTGCAAAAGGGCCTTTTAATTTTAACACGTAGAATGTTTTTTTTTCATATATTCGACGTTAGACTATTTTGATATGCGCTCTCTGGATATAGACTTTAAGTCTTTTATTATTTTATTTTCTTTCTTTCTTAGATTATGATTGAAAAAGGACGTCATAAAGGCTTTCGAAATTATTTCCATGGAAGAGTATTTTACATCTGTAAAGAGAGAGAGACAATTAGAGTTTAATATTTTTGTCTAACTTTAACTTTCGATATTTATATGCGTTTTCAATAAATATGAATTTAAAAATATTTTGTTCTTCATCTGAAAAACTGCTGTATGGACATATCTAGACGACTATATTATGAAGCATATTGTCTAAGGACTCCCTAAAATAAAACATAAGTACGAACATAACTAAAGATAAATTGGGTACATCCCGTGTTACAATATAGTCATGTACATACACGATCCATGTTTATTACGTAATAATAGATCTGGGTTATAGCATTTCAAAGGCGGATCCAGCGCCGAGCGTGTCCCACCTGATTTAGAAAAAAATGTATAACGAACAGCACATTTACTTTAAGCTTAGTACATAAATTGATAAAATGTTAACATCAAAAACGTCTTTTAGCAATATACCTTCATCGCCTGCATAAGGAGTTTATGCATCTCATTTGATTCGATACGCAAGAGCATATGCTCCGCGTATGAACAATTTCTTAAACGAGGTAAATTATTGACAACAAGTTGAGGAAACATGCATATCAGCAGTTTCCTTTAACGTCATCATTTTGTAAGTTTTATAGTCGATACAATGACCTTGTCAGCAAATACAATTTATCATTGAGTCAAATGATGACTGACGTTTTTCATACTAATTGTTAGTCCATTTTATACACTGAATTGACGAAGTATTTTCCGTTATTTCCCGATCATGACAAGGAGCACACGGCGGGTGTGACCGGTCGGCAGGGGATGCTCATCAGAGACCGAGACCGAAGGGCGAGGTGAATATTGTACTCCTCATATGGCTAAATCATTGTATTGACCGAAAGACAGCAATTATTGTTTTATTTTTTGATTCACTGATAAAATGATACAGCTCATTATTTGTTTGCATTTAATTAAGTCCTAACCAATTACAAGAGAGAAGCAGAATTAAAATGTAAATAAAAACCTTACCAGTTGTATCAGTTTGAAATGTTTTTTATCTATTTTAGTTGCCATGAAAAAAAGATAGTGTCAGTTTTTAATAGGATAGATTTTGAAAGGGAGAAGTATTATCAGGGAAAACTTAAAGCCGAAAAAAGTAAAATTTGTTGTTCAGAAAAAGTGTTGGATGGGGTCTCTGCATCCCCTCTTCCCACCCTCACCCGAAAGTACATATTCATTATGTTTTGTTCACATGAAAAAAAACCATAGTCGTTCAAAAAGCTTTCCAAAACAATTTGTATCGATTTGGAATTTCCCGATCTATATTTATAACAATGTAGAGAAAAAAATCCTTCCTTGTATTCACATGGGACGTCATGTGGAGGTAAATTTAACGTAGTATTTCTTCCACTTAGTTGGATCTCAGCCAATAAGAAAGATAGGAATTATTCAATCATATAATAAAACAGATGATAAAGCAGTATTCCAGATATTATCACAGTGTCCTGCATAAAATCCTGCAGAGATTGAAAGAAGATACGCTGGTAACCCTAGGTGATATTAAACCTGACATGAATTCTTGAAATCTCAACATTTCTATCTAATATCCATAAAAACCTGTTGTCACCCCTGCCACAAAATGAGAATTGGTTGTATTATTTTCAATATACAGAGGTATACTGACAGGTCATGCAGGGAATATGTCAATTTTCGAATTTTGTCATTGTTATGCCAATTTTCATCTATTTCAGAGCACATTTTGTTTCAGAAGACAGAAAACATACAGCACAAGCTTGCATATCTACCAAATATATATTTTATACACTAGTATCAGATGGAGTTTATGTGTAACAAGTATATACTGACAAAACGTCAGAAATACTCAAGCTGTAGAAAGTCAAATAGGAAGTATCATTATATCCTAAAATGGTTTTAAGATGAGAGCTACAGTGTATATATTGAGTTCAATCCTCTGTTGAATAAACAACATGACTGTATCATGTGTATATGTCACAGGGTGAATTATAATTTATTAATTAATATTACTAATTATCATTCATATCATTTTCATATATTACTATAAGGCATCATTATTTTATAGTAACTAGTGAATTCCGTCGTCACTACGGAATTTACTACGTTCATTCACTGCCTTATTCATTTATTCATTCATTCATTCATTTATACGGGTGAGTGGTCAGTGAGAGTATTCGGGTGTGTGAGTGGTTAAACAGGTTTTTCTATGTCTACTGCGCATTCGCGCCAATACTAACTCCTCGAGCACTCCAACCTTAGACTTTGGGGAGAGAAGACACTCTCTCTCCCAAACACAACTCTATCTTACGATATTGTGACGAATTAAGTCTGGGATTACGGTAAGAAATAATTGTTAAATTATTTCTTAGTATTCAAGTATTATTCAGTATCTTTTTGATCATTTTATTTATCTGAAGTGAATTTCTAAATTATCTAAATTCTTAAGATTAAATTAATTCGCGTAAAAGTGTGTGTGAGGTGAGAAATATTAAATACATCTTTTGTTATATTGCAGATCACCCTTTTTCTATTTATAACGATAATTATATAAAAGACATCGAACCCAGCAGCCGTGTTTGTGTGATTTTTACTACAATACTTAGAATAGGCTGTGACAT
>PRKT01000670.1:128218-139656 GCA_003671525.1 Saccostrea glomerata
TTGCAGGCCCGTGAAAAGCAATTTCAGTTGGGGGGTACAGCCATACATTTTCTGGCCATGCATTGTAGAATTTGTTAACGATGGGGTAACCTGCGTCACCTTTCAGAGTCTGCAGTGGACTCGTCCAAGGATGCTTTGTCGGCGACTGTAAAAAGTTACCTGAGATTCATACGCAAAGGAAAGTGTGAAATCTCTGTATAGAAACTGTTGCGGCTGCGACGCTTCACTCACTGTTCATTCGCCATAGAAAATAATCCGCTATTTAACACTTAATATCTTTGAATATACAGACGTTTTCAAGATAAGCTTCATTTTTGTTTCTAGAAATATTTTTATCTACAAAAATAATATATTTTTGTAATCTTAAACTGAGTAATTCGATGACCTAGCATCGTTTTAGATAACTCAAGCCCCTCTAGGGCTTGAGTAAAAATCTCAGATAGGCAAGCTCGAGCTCTACGTTTTTCGAAGAGAAAAGTATCTCAAATACGATGAAACTCCACCAGAATTCGGGAAATTTTGATGAATGTCCTACTTCTACACCCTCTGGTGGCTTCCATGTGAGCTTTGAATCTAAATTAGTGCTTGTTTTAAAGTAAGCAACATTTTCACTTATTAACTACAAACAATAACAATTCTACCGTAGTTCTGATTTTTTCATCAAATAAGGAGCCAGAATCGGCCATTAGCTTATCTTATCCTTTAGTTGGACCGCCAGCAGTACTTATTATTACCGTACGTCAATATAATTATGCAAAATAACCTTGAAAGAAAAAGCAGTAAAACTCGTAAACACAGTTTAAATTATTTATCATTTGAATGGAACAATTAATCGGCGTCTTTGATTTCGATGTCTTAGGCAGTTGATATGTCTAGAAAACGCGCCGAACCCTGTAACTTACTCGTATCCGCACACTGTGTCCTTAATATCTGCAAAGTTTGACGAAATTATGTGCAGTGGTTTATGAGGAGTTTCGCCGATAAAAAAAATAGGACTGACTGACTGACGGACGGGTTAAAAACATTATACCTCACGCAACTTGTTATACAAACTGCTCGTGGAGCTATCAAAATATTTGTTGCTCATTATTTTTTTAACAGTTTGATGGGAACACCAATGGACTTGTGCAAAAAGTTCAGGATTTCCATTCAGAAATTCATGATTTTAATAAAAATCACAAAGTTACTAAACCGCTTCAAAGAGCACAGAGAAATAACACCATTCCATAATTAGCTTAAGAAAAAACAAATACAGTTAACTATTCAGATGAAGAGAGAGAGAGATAATCATGCAGTGAATTTAGTGCAGAACTCAGAAATTTTTATCTAGATGATGTGTCTTCATTGCTTTCTAACACAATAAATTTTGTGACCTCATTAAAAGAAAAAGATATTTGTAGAAGTACGTTTCCCATTTTGGTTTATAATTATAATATATTCTCAGTTTAATTATTCTAAAAGCAACTTAAACTTACTGTCTGTTTGATTTATAAATTTCAGTAAGGCATTCTATCACAATTTTAAAATTCTGTATTTTAATTTCGTTAGGTCTGTCATAAATCTCACCTTTGAGTCATTTTTATGTTGTACTTTATTGACTTTATTACTAAATTTGTATGCATATAATATCAATGAATATTTTCCAAGACGCTGTCTTTTTAGTTGTGGCTTTGACAGACAAATCCTCAGTTGATGAAGTTTATCAATGGCTTATTCAAGGAGGTGTAAGCGGAGAAACAAGTCAGATGTAAACAATCTTTTTTTTTTCAAATTGCATGTAGTTTTATTTTGTTTACATATGAAATTACCTGTCAATTAGTGACAAGTGATTCTAATCTAAAATCTTTGCAGGTTACACTGTACATGTAGTAATTTGCACGCAGACTAGATACACATAGTAAGAGAAATGAGTGCTACATACGAGGGTTGATCCAAAAGTAATGTCACAACTTCGATAAAATTCCTCCTAGTCGACGTAAATTAACAAAATTTTACAAGATGGAAGCTATATATACCGGTATTTCAAATCAGTCCTGAAAAATTCAAATTAAAATGACTTATACTTTTCAAAATATCGAATTAAACACAGGGTGCTATTGTGGTAGTCGCCGCACCGAAATAACGTCATAAAGCGGATATGCGCCGTCACACACTTTTAAAAACGCCCTCTCATCGTTTTATTAAAAAAATGATATTCACAAAACATTCACATATTTTATTTTCTTTAAGAACAATTGGCACGAATTGTACAATTTATTAATAATTTAATCCTTCATCAAAATTCTTTGAACAATACCATAAGACAAACTTAAAAGTGTCTCATATCACTCAAACTGCCACTAATCTCTTTTACGACAACGTCGACGCCATTTTGAAAGTTTCCACCCGACCTCCTATCTTTCGGTATTTCTGTCCCCAAATGATCATTCATTTACCTATTTCACGCCCAAAATCTCTGAAACCATCTATGAACAAGTCTCACGTTGACATTCTTTTCTCTGCGAGTTTGATTTACCTTCATAACTGTTTCTACTTGTGATTTCACAATTTTGAAGGAAAAATACATTACAACTCGTTTCGGTGTTTCATTCCATTTCGATATTTCCTTTCTGCAATACATCAGATATAAATTAGTGCCATTTAATTTTTAACTAAAGATTAGAAAATGTCGTAAATTTTGTCTTTGAAAACATTGGACGGTTAGACGATTTTTAAATACTTTTTTAAATGTGTTTGTCATGTTTTCAGTCTAACAATATTTACTTTAAAATGTGACGTTTAGTTGTGAGGCGGCGACACCCCCTATGTTTAATGTTTAAAACATCTATAAAATGAATTCAATTGAACATTATCAAATGAAATTTTCAATTTAGATTAGATTTATGTTCATGCATCATTTGGTGCATGATATTTGATAATATGACGCCAAATATTAAAGATATGGACACAGTGACATTACTTTTGGATCAACCCTCGTACATGTACAACTGCACCATGTGTCCATATTTTGGGGAAAAAAAGAGGACATTCTGCAATACCTAGTCCGACGTCATAAGAATGAACCATAATTTAAATTTCACTGTAGTAAACCAGAATGCGATTACTCATTTTACAAAATTAGAAGTTGGTATCAACACTTCTTCTGACAAATTCAGTGAAACTGAAATTGATGAAGAAGTAACTACTGAAGAGATGTCTTTTACACATGAAGATATAGATAATAAAGAATTAACCCCTGAACAAGAGAGAAAAAGACAAAAGTATTCAAACTCCCATTCCTCAAATACATTAAGCTATAGACGATTAATGGTGTAGGGGAGAACGATAATGACCCCTCCCACAAATAAAGAACTGAAGGAGACCTGCGCCCACCTTCAACAAAAACAACATGACGACGAGGAAGAAATCCAGAGAATGAGAAAGAGGGTTAAAAAAACTAGAACAACAAAACCGAACACTGCAAGAGTAAGTGCTGTCTAGAGTAATCCCGAACAGTCGGCCTCTCAGACAAACCAGAACCTCCTCTTCCTCCCACCATCCAGCCCACCCACAGCAGCCAGCCGAGAATTCAAGTTCATCAGCATCAGAATGCAAAACATCCTTTAAAAAAATAGAAGAAGCAATCTACAAAAGATTTAAACCCAGAGCCCCGGTCAAAAGGGAACTACTACAATTACAGCAGTTCCCAGAGGAAACGATTGAAAAATATATAAACCGTGTGCGGAAGCTAGCGGCAGATTCAACGATGGAGGAGTCCCTCATAACATTCCTAGCTATGGAAGGACTTCGATAGGAATTGAAGTCTATTGTGTTTTCCCCAGCACCCGCAGACCATGGAAGACCTCTGGAGAAGCGCCCGGATGGCAGTAGTCGTCTATAACTTTATGTATTTCTGGAATTGGAGTTTGAATATTCTCGTTGAGGTTAAACAGCTTCCTTTTTTTCCCTGGTCGACGACTTCAACACTCAGCAAAATACCTTAAAGGTGTTGGCTGTGCGGAATAATCTAAATAAGAGAGAGAGAGCAATTAAAGTTGCGTCCGATTTATTTGCGATCAGGAGCAGAAGTCACACATATATACAAAAAGAATAAGATTCAACAATTACATGATATTACGTGATAATAAAACCAAAAATAAAATATTAAACAATTTACATTACTTAACATAAAAATAAAACATTTATCTCACTGAATGTAGTAAGCTGAAAATCAATCTTCTTAGACAATCTTCACACTTTAAAATTGTAAAATAAACTGTCATGGCGGACAATATAAATTTTGTCAAAAAGTGGCACTTGGTTTCTCGTGTAAATACGTTGTTAATATAATAATTATAATCAATCACAGGCCTAAAACAATATGTGAACAAAAAATTAGCTTTAAATTTTTCATTGACTTTAATTATCAACTGTCATTGATTTAAATTATATTTTAATTTTGTTTTAATTACTCATAAAATTATTAAACAATAGTTTGGTAATTCAATTAACATTAAAATAAAAAAAACTTTTAAGTAAATATGTAAACATAAAAACCTGGTAATCACCTAAATACAAGAGAGAATGCAATTAATGTGCGTCCGATTTATTTGCGATCAGGCATGACGCATCGGACATACAACTTTGCTCAGGCCAAAACTATTTTTTCTTTGATAATAAAATTAAACTAGATATCATTGAGATGGTGGCCATCTCAAAGGGCCCCGCGTTCAACAATGAACATGAAAATGTAAGGTCGTTTAAAAGGGATTATTTTGAAGAGGAACATTTGTGTTATACAGTAAAAGTCATTTAGTACGTCTTCACGGATACTGCAAATTTACTAATATTTATCGAAGTTATCTTGTATCCCGAGTTATATAAATTTACTGGAATTAAAGGCAAAGAATTATGCACCAAACAAAGATTTTCAACAGAAAGGGTAATTCTGACCATGACCTAGAAACTTCGACCAAGGTCACTGCACATCCATTGACCATCTCTATGAGTGAAGTAATAGCCAGATTGGGCCAACGAGAGAGAAAATATACTCTGGACTAGGATTTTTCATATAATTCTGCTATGACCTTAATCTTTAACCTAGAAACCTGGTTCAAGGTCACTGCACACCGGTTACCCAAATGCACTCTGTGGGTGAAATATGAGCCAGATTGGGCCAAGGAGAGAGAAGATATGCTCCGGACAAGGATTTTTCATATAATTCAGCTATGACCTTGACCTTTGACCTAGAAACCTGGTTCAAGGTCACTGCACACCGGTTACCCAAAAGCACTCTGTGGGTGAAGTATGAGCCAGATTGGGCCAAGGAGAGAGAAGATATGCTCCAGACAAGGATTTTTCATATAATTCAGTTATAACCTTGACCTTTGACCTAGGAACCTGGTTCAAGGTCACTGCACACCGGTTACCCAAAGGCACTCAGTGGGTTAAGTATGAGCCAGATTGGGCCAAGGAGAGAGAAGATATGCTCCGGACAAGGATTTTTCATATAATTTAGTTATAACCTTGACCTTTGACCTAAAAACCTGGTTCAAGGTCACTGCACACCGGTTACCCAAAGGCACTCTTTGGGTGAAGTATGAGCCAGATTGGGCCAAGGAGAGAGAAGATATGCCCCGGACAAGAGATCTCGGACGGACGGACGGACAGCCGGACGGACGGACAGCCGGACGGACGGACAGACTGATCACTATAGGGCGCCCGCCAAGCGGGGCCCTAATGAGCAATCAAATTTTATAATATAGCGCGTTGTAATTTTTATGACTAGAAAATTACCAAAATTATAGATGCGAAATGGCATCAAAAGTTATACGATAAAGGTACGTTTGGTACAGTGACCAGGGGCTACATATATGTAACACATATTAAAAATCTTTTAACACATCTCTATCACAAGGGATCAATCATTAGTAAGTCCCTTGAGATAAATAATTTACAGGTACAACTGTGAACCCTGCAACTAGATTGTAAATAATTGAACTGACCAGGAACAAAGAAAAGCAAGTACATATCAAATATATTCTTTACAAAACATGGTATTTTTACGTCTCTTCAATCTTTGTAAAAATGGTATCAAAACTAAAATAAAACCCTCAACAAAATATTTGAATATAAAAACAGATAAAATATATAATGTAAAAAAAATAATTTAATTAATTTTCTTCAGAAATATATTTATTTGATAAATATAATTTCATCAGAGTTATTTTCTTGTTTTGAATATTAAAAATTAAAATTAAATGTAATAAATCTATATATTTGTGGTAAAAAAGTGTTAAACTTTGGTTCGTGATAATTTGTCGTTTACTGATTTTTATTTGAAAATTTAAATAAGTACTACTTATCTTAATTTTCAAAAAGAAATCAGTAAACGACACAAGTATTATTTCGCCACTGATAGAGTTACTCTTTCATACATTTAATATTTTGCATAAATTTGAAATAAGATATTGAATGAAGCTAAATGTCTTTCAGTTGTTGCATAATGTATGTACAAATATTTAAAATACCGAATATCAAGAATCAAACAGAATTTTTACATATAATTTAGAGGATCTTCATGGACGTAAAAAGCATTACTAATTCACAAATATATATTTGAATTATAGATGAACTCATTTTAAAAACAGATTGACTGACTGAAAAGAAACAAAGACAGACATTATTCCAATAAATTAAATGAGGAGCTGGATCTAGGAACTATTTCTAAATTGTTAGGTAAACACCAATCCAGATTGAAATAAAACCGATCCCGATAGAAAATTACGATGACATGTATGAAAATAAATCAAGTAATTTTTAAGCTACATGTATATTACATAAAAAGAGCCAAATTCAATTATAGTATTTTTTTCTTTATATAATTCCGGTTTTAATTTGAAGTAAATTTGTATTGGATTTTATAACGTAATGACAATACGGGTAGGATACTGAATTCAACAAGAAGTCCATGGGCCTTATAGGTCACCTGAGCATCATGCAACAACTTTAAAGTGATTGAATTTGCTCAATGTATTAAGCTAGATGCTATGTCATTCACAATTTTGAAAGAGGCACCATTGCTCATCATAACGTCAGACTTATACACTTAGCAATTGCTTAGTTTGGTTACTTAATACTCATAGGTTGGTTACTTAATACTCATAGGCAGGGCAGGGGAACAAAAATGCATTTCAACTAATAAGTTATATTTAGCAAAACTCAGTTTTGCCCCTAACACTGTGACATAAACCCCTGACCCTAGGTCCACGCACAATTTTTAAAAAGGCACCCTTGCTTATAAAAAAAATAATGTGTGATTAATACAAAGGAGCAGATTTAAAACAATTGATTCATTTTCAGTATATAAGTAGAGCCCCCCTGGTACAATGTACCCCTGACCATGGGGCCTTGAAATTCACAATTCTGGAAAAAGGGCCCTTGCTCATCATAACTATAAAGGTAGTTCATCTGCTTAATACCTAGGGGAATCAGAAAAGAAAATTTTCAAAGATTTAATGTATTTTCACTATATAATCATTTAGAGCCATGCCCTACAGGCTACAACCAGAACCCCTGACTCGAGTCATGAAATTCACAATTTTAGTGAAAGCATACTTGCTCATCATAACTATGTACTCAATTAGTTTATTTAATACCAAGGAGCAGAAAAGAAGCTTTTCAAAGAATTAATGCATTTTCAATATATATTCAATAGAGCCCAGCCCCCCCCCCCCCTAAAACTAGAACCCCAGACCCAGCGGCCATGAAATTCACAATTTTGGAAGAGGCACTCTTGTTCATCATAACTATGTTCTTAGTTAGTTTATTTAATATCTAGGAGCAAGGAATTAGATTTTCAAAGAATTAATGCATTTTCACTATAAAATCGACAGAGCCCCACCCCCCCACACACACACACCAGAACCTCTGACCCTGGGGCCATAAATTTCACAATTTTGGAATAGGCTCTCTTGCCCATCATAACTTTGTACTAACTTAGAATATTTAATACCTAGGAATAGTGAAGAAGACTTTCAATAAAATCTATGTATTTCACAATAAAATCAATAGAGCCCCGTCCTAAGACTAGAACCCCCTACCCTGGGGCCATAAAATTCAAAAGTTTTGAATAGGCACTCTTGCTCATCAAAACTATGTACTTTGTTTGTTTATTTAATACCCAGCAGCAGAGAAAAAGATTTTCAAATAAATAATGCATTTTCACTATATAAGCAACAAGAGCCCCGCACTAACACCCGAACAATTTTGGTAGAGGCAGCCTTATTCAACATAACTATGCACTTGGTGTGTTTATTTAATGCCCAGGAGCAGAGAAGAAGTTTTTCAAAGAAAAAAAATGCAATTTCAAAGAAATTTCACTATATGATCTATAAAGCGCCGCCCTAGCACTAGAATCCCTGGCCCCGGGGCCATGAGTTTCACAATTTTGGTAGAGGACTCAATACTGATTACAATCATGCACAGTTTGACTGCTTGTTGTCCAGAAGAAGATTTTTAAAGATCGTATCAATTTTAGTGGTTTTGGCCCCACCCCTCAGGCCCCAGGGGGGCATGGACCATGAAGTTCACAATTTTTGTTCCCCTTCACCCAGAGATGCTTAATGCTAAAATTGTTTGAAAGTGGTTGAGTGGTTTCAGAGAAGAAGCTGAAAATGTTCAAATGTTAATGCACGACGCACAACGTCGCACGAAAACAGATAGCAATAGGTCACCTGAGTAAGGTCACCTGAAAAGTCGCTTAACTCAGTTTTGGACCACATGATGTTTTCTCAATAAATATAAATTTGAATCTTATTCATTTATAAAATAAAGATAAGAGTTTGTGTTATAAATAACAAGGTAAATTGTTAACAAGCAAGTTGATGCAACAAGCGTCAGCAGTCTCGTTTTAAGTCATCATTTCGTAAGTTCTATAGTCGATACAATAACCATGACAGCAAATACAATCTGTCATTGAGTCAAATGCTATCTGACGTTTTTCATACTATTTGTTAGTCCATTATTTGTACACTGAATTGAGGACGGATTTTTCCGTTATTTCCTGATCATTACAAGGAACACACTGCGGGTGTGACTGGTCAGCAGGGAATGCTCACTCCTCCATGGCACCTGATCCCATCTCGAATGTTTCGGAGGTCCATGTTTGCTCTACTCCTATTTTGTATTGTTTTATGGACTTTGAGATTGAATACTATTCGTTACCTCCATATCCTTCTCATAATATTGATCAACACATCTAGCTTTTGAATATACTACACGTAAATCTAAATAAAAACGTAGTATATTTTATACCCTCATGTTGACTTTTTTTTACCAAAAAATAGGACTAGTGGAGCACTATTTTTTAATTTCATGTGTAAACACTTGCTTTAATAATGCAAAAAAAACACAACATAACATGCGATGTGACATCCATTGCTTGGCTTTTGGTGGAGTGTATCTTAATGTTCTTTTGTAGAGTCAAATGAACCGATTAAGAAATTAATATGTAGTGTCAAAGAACAATTATTATTTTTGGGTTTCATTGACCTCTCAGTGGTGCAATGTATAGTAAGAGGCTCATAATAATTGTAAATGTTAAGTTTCATAAAATTATTTTGCTGTGTTCATAAATATTTTTTATAGCAACCATTACTTCTGCTTCTTATGATGTTGTACTTTATACTATTGTATAGAAAATTAATTTGAATGTTAATTAAGTAAAGAAATCACAATCGTGATATTGTTAAGATTTTAATCAGAATTAATGACAAGACAATAACTATAAATAGCACCGCTCCTTTTCTTATTAATTACATTGTACAACTCTTCTGAGGTAAGTTTTTCTATTTCATTAACTTTGCTGAAATTAATCATCTAGTTTCAGGACTATTTCCACAAGCTAATTGGTACATCATACAAAAAATATACATAGCGAATGAAAATAAAAATAAGTAGATCAAAATTGTTTTTTCTCAATAATAACACATAATTCAGAAGTAGGCCAAAATTTCAAAGGTAATTAACATAATTACAACTTAACAAAAGGAAACAAAAAAAAGACAATTGACTTTGCATAATGAAAAAGGTCTTCTATATCATGAATATTATAACATTTTCATAGTCCATTAATCTAAATAATGTTCGAGTTTCTAACTGTTTAAAAACATTCCCAGATAGCATGACTACGTTGGACCAATGGTGTTTTGGGTTGGATGGATGGTAATGTTGGCGTTCGGGAACAAATGTAAGCCGAACAAAGGTGCAACGTTGATATGCGATGGCATTACAGCTGAACCAACGACGTTGGCTCAATGTTGGTCCATTGTATAATAATCTGTTGACATTAAATATGGCGACTCATTCGAACAATAAAAATGAAGATTTATTAATTTATTGTATGTTGTTTAATGTCCCTCCGAGATTTTCTTACTCATATGTAGACGCCACCACTTGCCGGTGAAGAGCAACAAATTTTGTCCTATGCTCGGCACTCAGGGCCATTCAGAAGTGAGGGCCAGCACCAAGTGGGACAAGGGACCTCGGTTTAAACGGTCTCATCCGAGGAACCGGTCTCCACGTCCCACAGTTGGAATAGAACTCAACTCCTATCCTTGCGACTCCAGAGCAGACGCTCTTATCACTGCGCCACGCGGGCGAATGTTCGTATTAAATATATTTCCCTATATTTTAACAAGAGGCTCATGGGCCTTATAGGTCACCTGACCATTATGCAACAACTTTCCAGTTACAGTGTATTGATCTTGATTCATGTTTTAAGCCAGATGCTATATGGCATTAACAATTTTGAAAGAGGCATCATTGATCATCATAACAATACACTTAGCAGTTGCTTCTCTTGGTTACTGAATACCCATAAGCAGGGTAGGGGAACAAAAATGCACTCCAACTAATCAATAATATTTAGCAATAATCAGTAGTGCCCCTAACACTGTGACATAAACCCCTGACCCTAGGTCCACACATTGCACAAATTTTTAAAAGGCACCCTTATATCTGCCTTTCAAAAAATAAATAAATGTTTTATGAATACAAAGAAGCAGATTTCAAAAAATTAATTCATTTTCAGTATATAAGTAGAGCCCCCCCACCCCTGACCCTTGGGCCTTGAAATGCACAATTCTGCAAGATTAGGGCCCTTGCTCATCATAACTATATAGGTAGTTCATCTGCTTCATACCCAGAGACAGAGAAGAAATTTTTCAAAGATTTCATGTATTTTCACTATATAATCAATAGAGCCCCACCCTAACACCAGAACCCCAGACCCTTGGGCCATAAAATTCACAATTTTAGAAGAGGCATTCTTGCTCATCATAACTATGAACTTAGTTAGTTTATCTAATTCCTAGGAGCAGAGAAGAAGATTTTCAAAGAATTCATGTATTTTTACAATATAATCTATAGAGACCCGCCCTAACACCAGAACCCCTGAC
>PRKT01000670.1:140902-161073 GCA_003671525.1 Saccostrea glomerata
ACACCAGAACCCTGGGGCCATAAAATTCACAATTTCGGTTCAGGCACTCTTGCTCATCATAACTATGCACTTAATTAGTTTATTTAATACCTAGGAGCTGAGAAGAAGATTTTCATAGAATTCATGTATTTTCACTAAATAATCAATAGAGGCCCCCCCCCCCAACCACCAGAACCCTTGGCCCTGGGGCCATAAAATTAACAATTTTGGTTTAGGTACTCTTGCTCATTATAACTCTGTACTTAGTTTGTTTATTTAATACCTAGGAGCAGAGAAGAACATTTTCAAAGAATTAATGTATTTTCACTATATTATAAATACAGCCCCCCCACACAACACCAGAACCCTTGACCCTCGGGCCATAACATTCACAATTTTGGTTCAGGCACTCTTGCTCATCATAACTATGTACTTAGTTAGTATATTTAATACCTAGGTGCAGAGAAGAAGATTTGGTTGAAATTGGTTCAGTGGTTGCAGAGAAGAAGCTGAAAATGTTCAAATGTTAACACACGACGGACGACGGACGTAAACGGATAGCAATAGGCACTCAGGTGACCTAAAAAAAAGAACTCTTCATACTTTTTTCTATCTTTTACTCAGTGTTTGTCGTAGACTCTTTCATAGTGTAATTAACGAATAATGAAACTAATTGCTTCAGGCGATAGCAGTTATATATACGTCTGGTATTAATTATATTTCGGTTAAGAAAAAAGTGCATGTATTGATACATGTACATAAAAAAAAAAATCCAGGATAAATCTGGTTTTTGCAGGATTACTTAATAAGCTTCACATAAAAAAAAAACATTCATTTCCTCGCATCGACTGTGTAGATGGTATCAGGTGATTTTGTATTTTCATTAATTAGAGTGTGTAATCATTTTCTCGGTTTATAATCTACAATCTTAGGACAGGTATATTCGCTATGGGCGCTACAAGCAACTCGGTAAGATAAAAGACTTATTGTGTTTCAAAAATATTTAATGTTTGCCCCTGTTTAATGTAGGGGGACCACTATTACATTGTAAAGCAATACTCTATTTTTATTTTCAGGGATAACTATTCTTCTTTTCATTGTTTTTTCGTCTAAAAGCCTTACATTTAATGTTAAAAATTTCAATTATTGAATGAGTACATGTCAAACTATACAGTTCTTCTTCATTAAAGGAATTTCCCTTTTCATTTTTCCATAGGATGCAAACATTCATTAATCACTAAAACATTTTTTAAAAAAAACAAGAGGCCCACGGGCCTTATAGGTCAGCTGAGTATCATGTAATAACTTTCCAACAATTTAATTTTGTTTGTATTATAAACCAGAGGCCATGAAGTTCACAATTTTGAAAGAGGCACCATTGCTTATCATAATTATACACTTACCAATGCTAACTAGATAATCACTTAACACCCATAAGTAGATCAGAGTAACTAAGAGAAAAATGCACTTCCATTCTAAACCATGCAATTGTGCACCCCACCCCATCCCACAGGAACCACAGACCCTTGGGCTACATATATAAAAATTTTGAAAATTTTATCATCATAAATGTTATTTCATCAAATATGGTTGATTAATACTAATGAGCAGATTTCAAAGCATTAATCTATTTTCAGACTATGTACCCCCCCCCCGATACCCCTGACCCAGGGGGCATGAAATTAACCATTCTGCTTAATGCACCTTTCCTCGCCATAAATATAAATATATATATATATATATATATATAGATCCTTGGCATAATACCCAGGAGCAAAGAAATAGATTTTCAAAGAATTAATGTAATGTAGAGCCCCCCTCTCCTTACACCAAATAGCTAAACCTCTGACATAGGGGCCATGAAATTAAAATATTTAGAAGAGGCACTCTTGCTCATTATAACTATGTACTTAGTTTGTTTATTTAATACCCAGGATCAGAGGAGAGAATTTTTGAAAAAATAATGCATTTTCACTATATAATCTATATAGCCCCGCCCTAGCACTAGAAACCCTGACCCTGGGACCAAGAAATTTACAAATTTGGAAGAGGCATTCTTTCTCATCATAATTATGTACTTAGTTTATTTAATATCCAGGAGCAGAGAAGATTTTCAGAGATTTAATATAATTTTACTCTATAATCAATAGAGCCCCGCCCTAACACCAGAACCCCTGACCCTGGGGCCATAAAATTCACAAATTTGAAAGAGGCACTATTGTTCATCATAACTATGTACTTAGTTAGCTTATTTAATACCCAGAAGCAGAGAAAAAGAATTTTAAAGAAATAATGCACTTTCACTATAGAATCTATATAGCCCCGCCCTAGCACTAGAACCCCTGACCCTGGGGGCCATGAATTTCACAATTTTGGTAGAGGACTCAATGCTGATTACAATCATACCAACAGTTTGACTGCTTGATGTCCAGGAGTAACGAAGAAGATTTTTAAAGATTTTATTTATTTTAGTGGTTTTGGCCCAACCCCTCAGGCCCCAGGGAGGCGGGGACCATAAAATTCACAATTTTTGTTTCCCTTCACCCATATATGCTGTATACCAAATTTGGTTGAAATTGGTTCAGTGGTTTCAGAGAAGAAGCTGAAAATGTAATGTTAACACACAACACACGATTGACGACGACAGACGAAAACGGATAGCAATATTTCACCTGAGTGACTCAGGTGACCTAAAAAAGTTAGTGGGAATGAAAAACACCATTTTCTTCTTTTGTAGAATGGAACGTTTTATATCAATGATACCCTTGATAACTACAATAGCTTTGACAACAATACCTTAAAGAAAAGGATATCCCCTCTCTTACAGACTGACACTTGCCTAGCAGTGGTGTACATTATCATAACCATTACAGCCCTACTGGTTGGTACTCTAGGTAACACGTTTATAATCCTGGTATCGACCGTCCTCAAGGACATCAACAAATGTGGGAAAGAATTCATCATCAACCTGGCTCTGGCGGATCTCTGTGTCACTGCAATAGCCGACCCAATGTGTATCCTTGGTATATTTTAATATTTTGTCTTTTTTATCTCTGATTGAATGGATGAGTCTAATGATAAATTATTTTAATGATAGTACAGAGTACTTATGCTATATTTTGTATTTTAAGGTGTCACACACGGAGAACAGTTTTTCCAGGGGAGGAAACTGTTGTGTATTTTTGTGGCGAGCCTTTGTCTGACTGCCTGCTTTTGTGCATTCTTCAGCCTGTTCCTTATGTCGATGTCACGCTTTATATACCTGCGTTACAACCACGTGTATGACAGAGTGTTCAACCGTGTTACCAGCATTTTGCTCTGCTTCACCTGCTGGATGGTGGCTTTCTCGTTTGAAATACCTAATTTTGTTGGTTGGGGTGGACACTTTTTCGACCACAAAAATCACCAGTGCATCTGGGATCGGACTGCAAGTTTATCCTATACTATGTTTGTTTCAATGATTTTGATTGGTGCGCCTCTCGTTGTAATGGCGATATGCAACTTTCTTATTTTTAAGCGTATCTGGGAAACAAAACGAAACATTTACATTTTGGACATTGACAATCCTTTAAGAATGAGAAAAGTTTGGAGAGAAACAGTCCGTTCATCTCGGATGTTGTTTTGTATTTTTATTGCGTTTGTCATCTGCTGGACGCCGTATGCCATTATTGTTACTTTAGATGTGCAAGACAAATTCCCAATGAAAGTTCATCTGTTCATTACGCTTACGGCACACTTACACTCAAGTGTCAACGGCATCATTTATTTTGCAGGAAACAAACGGTTTCGAATTGGACTTCTACGTCTTTGTGTTCGTAGATCAACTCGTAAAGGAACGTGTACTTCCAGTCCTAATGTGATAGATTCTCGTCTGTGAGGCGCCATGTTCTTCCGGTCCGAAAATTATGATCTCTTTAGTTTTATATTGATTGAACAAGTGGGGTGAAAGCGGCAATACTAATGTTGAGTTGCGTTTTTGAGTGTTAGGAGACATACACGAAGCCATTCCAATACACTATCTTTGGAAAACAAGAAATATTGCATTGACAATCCTTCATTTAAAGGGAATTATCTGAGCAATGAAGTGTTAATTTTGATATTTGCGTTTATCAGAAATACCTACAATTTCCATTAGAATAATGCTACTGCCACAGGCTTTCCAGACTTTTCATCATTCAGAAACAATGGCTTGTGCGTGTTATTTGGTTTTCAAAAAAATTATAAAAACGTAAGATTTTGTCACTTTTATCTTTTAATAAAAACGTCATTTTACAATGATATAATCTTTTTTTGAAGATAAGCGGAGATTTCGAATTCTTTCCTCGGCAATTTATTTGGCACTATTTTATCAGTGGAGTGCTACGATTATAAGTGTCTTTGGAATCTATAAAAGAAAGTATATTTTTACTAATGTTGTTTAGTGTCGATATATATCGTGTATGATGTTCGATCGTCTGCTCTGGAGTCGCGAATAAAGGACAATGTCATGATCCTTACGTCGCAGTGTCCAATTCCACTGTGGGATGTGGAGATCGGTTCTTCGGATGAGATTGTATGAACCGAGGTCCCGTGTCGCAGTATAGTCTAGTATGTGCGTGCACGAAATTGACCCTTCACTGCCCAATGGCCGTAGGTGCAGTTGAAAGGACCAATAAGGGCCATATTTTATTTAAACAAGAGCTGATAATGATATCAGATATCGTAATAAAAGAATGATTGATTAGGCAATCATGTTATTTTTGATAAGTTTTTGGGTCTTGTAAAAATATTGTCGCAAAATCTTGATCAATGTCATTAACAAAGATATAGAAAGGTCCAAATATTATAAATTTATTTTATTTGGCGTTTATGATATTTGGCGCATTTGACATTGATTTTTAAATTATTTAAGTAATCTTAGATTTCATGAATGTATCGAGCGAAGTTTTTATACACTTACCTAAGAAGCATTATTTAATTAGATTTAGCTACAATCCTGATGAAATCTAGCAAATTAATCCTACCTTTCTTTATTGTAGCTGACCAGCAAAATATTCAACCTATCTAAAATATGTCATCATAGCAATTAGATAATGGGATCTATATAGTTTTGCAACACTAATCACAAAGTATATAGTGCTGAAAAAAATTTTAAAATGAAACTTTAGATTTTCAACTTGGTCCTGGCCTTTGAATATTGGAAATCATAGCTGGTCTCACAGCAAGTTAATATTGCTAAAACCATGCGAGTCCAACATCATGCTACAAGTCAAAACGAAACTACAGGTACTGTGAGCAATGAGCTCACAAAATGATACACACCCTCTCATGTGAATAAAATGGCAGGGTCCATGTTTTGCTCTGGGAAATCTGTGTCAGATCAAAAAGTAAGATAGGAGCTGCACAAAGGCAATATGTAATTAACATTGATTCTCGGAAAGTATCGGTAAAGAACTGCGCACGATAGTATTGTTCTCCCGCCTACCTCTAAGTCAATTCTCAAAAAATAACATATTCGAATGATTTTCAAAATTTTAATAGATTTTTAAATGATTTTCCATAAAACGTTACTTATTTGGGATACCAAAGAGAAATATCTCTATAATTTTGGTAAAACTTGTGTTCTTCACTATAGAAATCGACGGAAAATGGAAAAAAAAAATTAAAACATCTTTCCCCCAGTGAAACAAAAATTCCTTTTTACAGGTAATATGGACTGTCATTTTACAAATTTATGCCAAAGATTTTTGTGTTTCACGGGGGGGAACATATGTTTATAGACAAAAAACGAAAAAAATGTTGATTTTTCACCAATTCTAAAGCTATTTACAACTAAATAATTGTATTTTAATAATTTATATATGTTTTATTTATTTGTGTAAAGCATAAGAAAAGATATGAAATACATTTAATCATATTTAATACTATTTCAAAATCCGATTTCACTAGAAAATATCGTCTAACCACCTTTTTGCAAGAGCTGGAATTGATAGTAATTTATTATCTAGCGCTGGAATTAAAATGATTGATCATTTACAATAGAACTGTTCTTTGTATTAAACAAAGATTTAATGGCCAAATTGCCATTAATATTAAATTTAATGGGTGGGAATGAAGAGTTAGAGTTCGTAGTTCTTTTATTCAGTTGTATGTGAGAAAATTGGTACCCCAAAGCGTAAAAGACGGGCGTACTGAGGTATAGACGGACATCCCGATTGCTATATACCCTCCCACGTTTCAAGCGGGGTTTTAAAAAAATAATGTCCTCAACGTGTAGTAGCGTCTCCATATGAGTGAAAAATTATAGACAGGGACGTTAAACAACAAACAATCGTGTAGATTTGAACCCTATTGCATTTTAAAGATATCAGTTAAGTCCTCAAAGGTAGCTAATCCTTGAACAGAGTATAAATCGTTAAGCGGTTTGCGTATTCGCTAATCGTTTTATGGCATTTAACCAAAACCGGAAACTTCCATAAGGCGCTACCTATCGACAACGGGAACTTCAACAAAACGCTATGATGTGTTTACTGTTGGCGTAATACGCACCTGTTGAGAGATTGACAATATGAATACATCTTTGTATGAAGAGTGGCTATAGTCATGATTATGCCGTATTCTTATTATAAACATTACCAAAGCATTGACAATACTGAGAACACTTACTTCAAAGAACTGGGAAATTGGTCCCTATTACCCAATCGATTGCGATTTATAGCAACTGATAGTTTATTTTTGAAAATTGAACGATTTGAATTAATTATACAGCTACCCTCATTGACAATAAATATTTGACCTAAGTATCCTACTGGACACTGGACGGACGACTTCATTGCTGACTATAGGTGTTGAAAGTTATTACAAACTGCAAAAACATCAGCGATTATCTCGATCGAGTTTGATTTTATTTGCCGAAGTATTAAGATATACCTCTTTAAAGGTACGCAATACATGAAAAACGCTCTTATAAAAACTTTGAATACATCGGTAAGTTGTACACTTTTTGTAACATTTTTTAAGGAAACAATAGGATGACCTCCACACTGAAACGTTTGTTTTCTTCGCTTTTCTTCTCCCTCTCTCTCTCATTAACAGATTATAAAAGCTCTACTTCCATGGCCAGGGGTACATTCTGTACTCTGTCTTTGATAATTTATAACAACCGATCGTAAAGGATAACTTACCCTTATTTTTGAAAAAAAATTAATCGGCGTTGAAATCCTTTTCTATAAATCTACCGATATTATTCACAGAAGAAAGAGGTATGAAAAATCTTTATAAATTCCTATGGAAGGTATACTTAGTTGTGAAAATACTTTGTAAAATTTGAATTCGTCAATTATTATTTTGAGCGTTGGACAATAAAGTGTGCACAGGCATACTGATAAAAATCGAATTCTTAAGCTTGTTATTAGTTTTAAAAAAATCAATGTTAATTGTTTAACCGACATATCGAAGAAAGTCACACTGATACATGTAACTGGATAATTGCGATTGACAAATTAATTGTTTATCGCAAAGCTTCACTGACTATTGGATTTTAAAAATACTAGTATTGATGGATTTCCTTTCAATAACAATATTGTATGAAGATTAGGTGACAAATACTCAGTATATGTACCCATCTGGACATATTGTGCTAGACTTCTTTTTAAATTGTATAATGTATAGTCCGCCAGTCTGGTATCTTTACGTGAATAATGTAAACTATACAATATATTTAGCACGTCATACATAACACATCTTTTGCAATGCATATTTTGTTTACTACGAAACTCCTTGGGTATTTAGGTTCGATGGTGAAAAGAAAAGAAGAAACTCATCTGAACTATAAACCAAGATTTCGGAGAAACCATTTTCTTTCGAAAAGTCGCTCTGACGTCACCCCGAATGGGATGTTGTTAGACTTTTGAGAAGCAGTTGCAGATTCGGAGCATCTAATTTTAATAAGATTGCATGCATATGTGATATCACTTTGGAATGTTATTGATTTTCCTATAACCTATTACATAATACGAATGTCTGTTTTTTCTCTGATGACATTGGAGAAAGATATGATTACTTAAATATCATCTTATGCACTTTTTAGCCGGGCTTATTGCTCAAAGAGCAATTGCCGGCTTATGTGATCCTGTTCAAGGCAGGATGTTGACCCCATAGTCGCCATTTTAAAGTTACGTGCAAAAATATAGTTTTTACTCTCAACCGCTTTTGAGATAATACAAACGCTAAATAAAGCAACAAAAATAAAACGAAGTTTTATCTAGTATATAAAATAAACATAAGAAGTAATGACTTTGAAAACTTCATAAGTCAAAGAACATAGTTCATTAGCGTAAGGATTTTTGATAATCAGTGTTACCGTAGTTCTCTACACATACGAGGTAAAGCAGGAGAGGGAACCAGACTAGCCTGTTTGTTTACATTCAGCTGCGGTACCAGATTAATTCTGATTCTGACAAAATCGGACCGTGGTATTAGGATTAAAAACTCACTGTCAGTGTCTTATCATTTATATTGATAGTTTTAAAATAATTTTTTCATCAGAATGTAAACGTGATTCATGTAAGAAATCCATTCTACTCTGTAAATGAGCCCGGCTCTCTGTACTTCTGAGTACTTTGATTTTGGTACATGTATATTAAATGAAAGCATACTAACCGCTTTCAGTACTGTGATTATTTGAAAAATTCACCGATATTTCCATTTTTCACCTTAACTCTGATGCGATGACATACTTTATTATTTATAGGAAGGTGTTTAATTATTTATTAATGGTTCCCGCGTCTGCTCCTACAGCTGTATTATAAGACTTTTCCACAGATTTTTGAAATTCTTTTATAGTAATTATATAAAGGGCGATAAAAGTATTAATTGGGTTGAGATGTAAAATCTAATGTTTCTTTTGTAAACGTATAATGATCAACCTCGGAGAAGACTACTGAATAGTGAATGGGGTAAGAAAAAGGACCCTGAATATTTCAGAGGTAGAATCAGAGGAAGCAAGTCCCGGAACCCCCCCCCCCCCCCCCCCCCCAAAAAAAATACTAATATAATAAAGATATATACATAAAATATATGAGATAATAATTTAATAGGGCCCGCCAATATAAACTACTTTGGTAGCATAATGATAAAATTATTTTGATCCAATGATCTTATTAATGGTAGGTGTTGTGTGTCGGCGAAAAAAGTTCATATGAAGGCCTCGAGTTCTATAACCTCGTTATCAAGATTTCATGATTAATGTCGTTTAATGTAATCTGAGTGCAAGACATTTCACTGGAGATTTAGTCTACATTTCAATACTGTTTTTTCCACGGCTTATTTAATGATCCTCAAGGCAACAACATAAGTTTGTGAAAAAATTACCAACCCAGCATCTGTACGTACAATTTTGGGTTACAAACCTTTACCACGGACAGTATACAACTACATGTTTAACTTAAGGGAAGTGTGCATGGAAATGAAAAATTTCATTTCAATGTGTGCAACCGTTCACGGTAGCTCAGTCGATAGAGAGCTCGCTTCGTGAACGTGAGTTCGCCGCTTCTGACGTAACTCGATAAAAGATGGGTAGCAACTATTCCTTCGCCATCCGCTCGGCACTTGAAGTGACAAGGTCCTTCGGCACTTGACACCTTAAAAACCAATGTCCCGTGTCACGACAGGCGTAAGTACGACAAAAAAAACTCACTACTCAATGGCCCTGATTCCCGTTTAAGGTAAGTCACTCGTCAGCTTTTTAGAAAAGTTCACGCAGAACCTCTAACTTCAAAAATATTTATTGAAATTCAATTTTTATAAAATAATTATATTTAACAATGTATATTTTTTAACAATCAAAGAAAAAACTGCTCAAAAATCTTCAAAGAAGCAGGATTTATTAGGGACTATTTTTCGTGGTGGAAGGATATTTAGCAGAAATTTCTGCAAATCTGCACATTTATTAAATTTAATGTCTTGATACTTCAGCCTCACATACTTTTATTCGGAGAATATTTTCCGTTATGATATTGAAAGGAATATTTGATATAGGTCTTAATTTATATTTTTAGAACAAGTTTTACATCTTCCTTCAACAAACTTTGCCAAAAACTGGAGATATATCAAAGAAGTCAAGATAAAATTTACACCATTTTTTGCCTGAAAATCACATATTTTGTCCAATATTTCAAAATTAACATCACTGACCCCAACTTTTTCTTTCATTATTTTAAACTACTCGATACTTATGACTGATCAGCACTTAAGTTATACAAAGCTTAATATAAGAAAATATTTTATTGCCTATCTATTTTTCTAATACCCAAAATATATTATATTTTAGTGCAAAAAGGTCACATAATTATTTACGCGCATTAATTTGCAAGATTTGATCAATGATAAATATTATTCAAACTATTTTACGTCAAGTAAGAATAAATTTATTGCCATGGCTACAGCTGAAAAAATATAATAAGAGATAATTGTATAAAAGTAATAAACTAAAGGGTTAAAATTTAAGTGCAAATAGGTCAACTTAAATGTACCATACATCAGTACGATGCACACTGACCCCCTATTTTCTCTGCGATTTTGAGTCAAATTTTCTGAGTACTTATCCAAAATATACTTCTCAAAAAATCCTTGATATAAGAAATTTGAGGAGTGACTTACCTTAAAGGTCAACATTCAGTCCTTCAGCAGTATGTGGTGACGTCACTACTTGAGTGAAAAAATCTCCAACAATCAATTAATTCGCGCACCTTTGCAAAAAAAAAATTTCCCTATGTTTTTGAAAATTAAGTCATTTTTGTTATTATTTAATCTTTATTTTGGCTGGATCTGTTTTGTGACTACTACGGATCTGAAAAACTAATCAAAGATAACAAACTACATTAAGGGTAATAAATGTATCTCTATTCGGAACGGTTGTATAGATAAATTTTCTGATTGGAGTATCAAATAATACAATAAATCTCCGGGAAATTTGTTTACACTGAGCGATATATTCGGTCCCTAGCAATGAATTCAGATTCCAGTAAGCAGCTCTTATTTTTCCTATTCATCATTTATAAAATCTTAATTATTTAACTAGTACACTACGATTGCTTGTCGCCATATAATTATATTGAATGTCCCTTGTATAACGAATTTTGTTTATTGATTTATAAACTCGAAAATATTCAAAGATTATATTCAAATTATTTTCAGAAAGCAGAATACAAAATTAAGTTGGCTAGCTTTCATCATATAATTCTAAATAATGGAGAAATGAACTCATAGTCTGCCTGACGGTGTCTTCCCACTTAGCCAACATTTTGAAAAAATACAGGTAAATCTGTGTTGGCTAAGTGGGAATGGGGTGCAGGTGGAGAACAAAGGAAATTAATTACAGGTAGACTATAGTCTGTTTTAGATATATGCTGAATAAATAGTAAATAATTTATATAAGAATAATATAAAAAAATTGAATGTTTTCTTCTCATAAATATCAAATATTTCATATGAAAAATATGAAATAATTTTTTAAAACTATGATTTTTAAAAAATATTTCATTATTTTTAACACTATTTTTAGATGTCTTCTTATTTAAAATGTGAAATGAATAACAAATTTTCTTTCTCTAAAGAATTATATTTAATTATACCTGAACATTGATGTAAACCTAAATAAATAATTTATTAATTGTTTCGTCAGAGTGTCTTGTTTTTATTTATTTTCTAATGAAAATATGTTGTGTGGTAAAAATAAAAATATTCTTTTCTTTGTTTCTTTATTTACTTAAATGATATTAATATTCTATTTATCAATTTAAATTTATTAATTCTCTGGTAAAATTTTACTACTTTTTATACATTAAAAAAATATTGAAATTTTATAAATATTTTTTTCTTTAATTTCATATTTATTTTGACTCAAATTTTATCTCTGGTTGGTATATTATTACATTGTTTTTATTTTCCAAAGAAATTAATTCTCAGGTAATTTATATATAAGTACACAAGAAAACAGACTATAGCCTGTTAATCACTCAGGTGTAAAAATCAAAATGTTGGCTATGTGGGAATAGGATTTTTCAAAATGTTGGCTAAGTGGGAATAAACCTGCCTGACACTCTATATAACAGGAAATATTCAATGATGTCTGGTGTATTGGTTTATTCGCGACCTATCTGAATTTTTAGCTTATATTTGTGTTTTCATCAGCTCTTTTTCTCTGTATGACTTTTATGATCTTTACACATTTTTTTGAATAAAAAATATTTTTCAAAGTTCATCTTAAAGTTTAAATGCGTCTTTAATTCTAGCATACATAATGTAATTTTAAAGAACTGGGTACAGTATGTATAAAAGGGCGGCCCTGTCATCAAATTTATTTATATTCAAAATGAAATATCACAATAACCTGCTAGTTTGAAAACAGTTTGATTTTTTCAAATTTCTCCTACTGTTTTCCGATAACAGTTGCATAACTAATGCATTGTTTTCAGCTCAATTAACCTAGAACGTCGTGACGTCAACCTTATAGCGTCGTATAAGAATAACGTCATTAAAAGTCCACTGCAAAAATCGGATTAAAGAATGCTTTTATGATGAATACTTTTTGCTTTGGTATTTTCGTTTTAATTTATTATTTTTTTAATACGTTTTATCATTATTAGTCCATTTAATACATGTACGTTTTATCATTATTAGGCCAATTAAATGATTGTGTGGTTGCCCACCCACGACCGGCTGACTAAAAAATTGTCTGTCTCATAACTCCAGGACAGATATAGATATATTTTTTCTACATCATATCCCGTCAACAAATATATGTGGAATTTTCTGGAAAAAAAAGATCTTCCCACCTACCATAACCGACCCTATAAGTATACCCTGAGTCAAAAGAGGGCGAGCAGAATTATTTAAGAGATGGGCCTATTTTCCACATTTTTTTTTAATTTAGTCGCTGAGCCACATTGTTTAAAGCAATTATTTGCAGTGCATCTTTCTTTTAAAAATACGTTAAAACAAGTCAAGTATTTAAAACAAAAATGTTTAATAAGTGTGTTCTATAATCTTTCAGTGCATAAATCATTTAAATAGTCAGGTTTTGGTTACTCGATCTAAAGTACATTATTACATTTTCTACATATTTCACACGTTCTTTATGAAACAGACAACATAAAATATATTATAGCAGATACCTGAAGTACACGAAATGATGAATGATACTATTTGATTTTTTCCATTTGTTTGTTTATAATGTACATTTTTAATTCATATTTGTCATTTGAAACAGTTTTACGGAAAAGAAAGCACATTTATAATGAAAATTAAAAGAATGAATTGAAAATGCATCCAAACCTGTAAAATAGAATATACAGAAGCATGAATTATGACATAAAAAGGCATAATATAAAGTTGAAATGTTTTTTTTGTGATTTCACAAATACTACATCAAGAGCGCCTTTATAGCAACAAAACGTACACGACCAGGACCTAGTGTGCATCGACCAATCAATCATTCTTCCGGATCATCACTGTCGGACTCGTCTATCACTGGATCTCTAGCTGCATCCTCAATTGAATCCGCCCAGTTTGGAATAACTTTGAGCGGCCCCGCCTCATGTCGCTGGTATGACAAATACCACAGAACACTTGTTATGTGTGCACACATTCCAACCACTCGGCTGCCATTTTTGCATGTGCAGTACCATCCAGTTACAAGAATTTCGTCATGTTTAATCCATAACTTGTAGCGTTTGGCTGAAATATGTCGACTCTGTATTTTTGCCGAGACTATGTTTGGCACTTCACCACTTACCAAAATTTCGTATGTGCCTTCAGAGCTGCAATGTTCCTGAGTGTAGGAGCGGGCTAGTTTGACTTGGTAAACACCAAGTGTTAACTCCCTGATTTCATCCTCAGTCAATTTCGGGAATGACTGACACGCCTCCGTGGCATCGATGGGGGTCCATCTGTAGGATCTTCGATCTAATCCTATAAAGATAATGAATTCCATGAATTTTAATAACTTGGTTTTTATAAATTATATATATTCTAATACTAGTTGTAAATAATTACCAGTGTCATTAACTAACGTTTGAAGTTCATTGGACGACCTTGCCAAGAGTTGCATTTTAGCAGCTATTTCGATGTCTTTTTCATAAGTTCTACTACTTAGAGGAGGCCTGAACTTGTTGCAAATGGCGCAGATGATCTGCGCATAATCCCCAATACTTGGAATCTGTGTGTTTGGAAGGTTCTTATCTAGCAGCCGCCATGATTTCATTCTACTGTTAGCGGATTCTACCACCCATCTGATCTGTAAATAATGTATTTTTGGGTTAAAGGAAAAAAATTAGCTGCAGATCTGTAGCTCTCCGAAAAAATATATGTTGATAGACCGGATAGCTACAGTGCCACCTATTGAAAAAATAACTATATATTTATTGCGCACAAAAAGGGGCGCTCGATTTTTTTTTATTAATTCTTCCAAATTCTTACCTCAGTTGTAAAGAAATGGAAGATTTAAAAAAAATCCTCTCTCAACTATCAAGTTTCTCTCGCAGTTGACATCTGAACAAAGCATATGGGACCGATTTATCTTTGAAACCAAAATGGCAGTATAAATAAGAGAAATGTTCGATGATTGCAATATCAGGGCCAGGAGGACTATTAACAACAATTATGAGGAATCTTTTGTTGTGGAAAGAGTCAAAGAATATGTTAAGAACACACGGTTGGTAATGTTTTGAGATGACAGTTTTGAAAACATGGAGAAATAAATCGAGAGCCGAGCACATTTTTTGTGCGTAATAAAATATTAATATACAGTTTTTTTTAATGGGTGGCTCTGTAGCTCACCGGTCTATCAATAATTTTTTCGGAGGGCTACAGATCTGCAGCTTAAAAAATATGACAAGTATATATAAAGTCATATGTGATACATTTTTTTTAATAAAAGATTTTTAAAACTTGAAAAACATTTAACGTTCATATACATGTATTAATAATACCATTACTACAATCTCTCTCGTTTACCTTTGTAACAAGTCGAGAGCAGTTAGCATCCTCGGTTTGTAACTGAGTGGCACCACGTGACAGGAAAGTTGGCATCTCCATATTGATTCCAAGGTCATGAAGAACATCTCCAGAGTCTCGGAAACCCCGATCCACCACAAAGATATCCCCCTCCTGAGTCCACTCTTTCATTCTCTCTGCGTTGGTCTTTATGATGTGGTTTAAGATGTTGGCATCACTGTTTTTAGTATCTGCGAGATACGGCCCAAGCACAGAGACAATGTACCCAGTGGTCGTCACGACTAACATCAGCTTTACTAGTGGTCTGTGCTTATGGAGGCTAAAGGATCTTCGGGAGAAGGAAAAGTTCTTGCTTTTTTGGACATATATGTAGGTACCGTCAAGAACTAGTATTGCAGGATTCTGTGTTGTTTCTGAGAAGAGCTCTTTGGCCAGGGGTCTAGTATGGTGCTCAGTCACATCTTCCCTACTTATGTGTTGGAATCCTAAGAATTCAGGAACGAATTTTGCCTTCAGGGCTTTGGTGGCCGATTTAATGGCTCTCCTCACCTAATACATGTATTAGAAATATTAACAATTAATAAAATCTAAATAATTAAGAAAACATAGCTTCAATTGAATTTTAAGACTTGAGATAAATCCATTTTGTAATATTTTAATGAGTACAACAATGTGAACATTTTACTGAATACACAGTTTTAAGAAACTTGTCTATGGAAAGCTGTACATGTTTTTACTTAATTTTGTTTTTGTTTTATTGTAGCCTTTATTCTGTTATTACTGCGCTTTTATATGTGTTTGACGTTTCAGAGCAGTTACCAAGTACGAAGGGAATTGTGTACGAGGGGTGTTAGAAAAGTTCGCGGACGAGTTCTATTGTTAGCGCGCTATTTCCACGAAACCGGTCAAACTTTCCAGATATAATCTTGAGCTTTTTTCCAATAAATATACAAGAATTTGGTGCTCTCCGGTGATTATTGAAAAATATACGGCATTTTTATTTTGATAAATCCTACTTCACGGAGCATGCTACATTTTGGCACATTTACATTACAAAGACTTTTTTTCAAAATTGAAAATTGCACAATTGTATTGCCAAGAGATGTATGATATTTTACCTGCCGCTAAAGTATGCAGGAAACGTCACTGGGAGAAGTTTTGAAATGAATTGGAGGGCATATGACTGTTTTATAGCCGTTTATAAATGATCAACGGGGAAAAACACAGCCAAAAATCGGAACGTCATCGAGCGCCATGGAGCATTGCACTACTTAAAAATAATGTGTGCAGACAGGGAAATGTCAAAAAAGAGATTAAAATGTCCAAGATGCTGCCGGGAATATCCTACACATACAAAGAACAAGTTTTCAAATGGTTGTAGCTTCATAAGAATGGAAGGAGTAACATTTTGAATGATTAAATCCATCGATACTTCAATACCCCCCTATCGCATGGACGTTGCGTTGCGCCTATATGGTTTTGCATAGTTTCCATAACTGATCGATTGACTGCATAGACTTTTTTTAATTTTTTAAGATCTCAATAATATTCGAAACAGTACAAAAGACATTATAGTAGAAAAGTAATATGTCTTAATAGATATTCAATTTTAAAGTGGAAAAAAGATCAGAAAAATCTGAGGAAATGAAAGATTTATAGAACTGCGACAAAGCTTAAAGAGTTGAAATCTGGTCGCCACGTCGCTTACGTCAAGTGATTGCTCCGTGAATCCCATAACACCATAGTAAAAATAGTTGTAAAATTTTAAGATTTTATTCTATGGACCTGATTTTTTACATACCAATAAACAAAATGTAGGTATTCATTCTGACATAGGTCATACTTCACATTACACAATAGATTTTCTATAATTCAATGTGTCCGCGAACTTTTCTAACAACCCTCGTATAAAGTGATTACATGTGTATGTGTGTATAAGTGAAAGTTTTTTTTCTGAATTGTTGGCAGAACAAAATATACCTGGTGCTTTTTCATTGTAAATAGAGTTGCTATGAATTTGTTGCTCAATCCACATCGAAGTTTAACCAAAAGTATGGCTACGCATGTTCTGATACTCCGTGTTGCTGTCTCTCGAAGGTCCTGGTCATCTATATATGACATTATTTCATCAAACTCTGATTTTGATAAGCCTGTGAGTGTTCCGTAATCCTCATCCGATAATGCCTGCCGGTGGTCAAAATCAAGTCGATGTTTCGTTCTGTCTATTACAAAGTTCCTTGAATTTTCTAACAAATCTTTGATGCTTGTCCTGCTTAAAGCGACTTCTTCACTTAATGGGGTTATTTTCTCTAAGGCATCTTGTGTAAAATGGTCGACATTAATGTGTACAGGACAGCATCTAACTCCTGCCGGTGTAACGACGAAAAGTGACCCCTGTAGAATATTGACCGGGGGTCATTTTTCTACGTAGAAATTTGACCCCCTGGTCAATATTCTACGTAGAAAAATGACCCACTTTTCTGTAGAAATTATGGCCTTGGGGTCTTTTTTCTCCGTGTGCATTGTAGAAAAATGACCCCGTAGAATATTGACCCCTTGTCATTTTTTGATGTAATTTAACATTCGTTTTGGTAGGAATATTCTTGTTAGGCGAATGTATACGGATAATCTCAAGCAGACCTATGCTTTGAAGTGTTAATTTCTGAAAGCTTTTAAGCTTGAATAACGAAACCAAAGCTATACAATGCCTTACATTTATAATACAAACCGTTTTCTCCCCATTTAAGGGAAAACAATATCGACATGTATTAAAATGTTCTATAAGGCTATTAGGGCAAAAATAAGCGCATTCATAGAATCGTTTATTATATTGTTACAGTAAGTTTCCACGGTTGTCATTTTAATATTAAAAAAGGTATTTTCTCGCTGGTGTCAGAAAAAAAGTTTAAAAAGTTTCCATAATTAATTAATAATCAATCTCTTTGATTTTACCCTGAATAAATAATTTGCAAAACTCCAAATAAAAAGTTTTATTTTGAACTTATTTTAAAATAAAGTCGAAAGTTTAACGTTTTTGATCCCTTCTTTTGAAACTGGCGTGAAAAAGGGCGCTAGCTTAGAAAATTAGTTCTTATAAAAATATTTGGTTTTCTATGAATGAAGTTTCAAACTTCTCATAAAAAAAAGGAATGATTTAGTTTGTAAAAATAAGTACGAAATTAAATTGCTTCTAATCTATGATGCAAAGGAAACAAAAAGTGGTTAGCTCAAAACCTGTAAAATGTCTTCTGTCGTTTGCTAACCTTAACAAATTGGGGGTTGTAGTATAAAACATGAATAACTAAAAAAAGAAGTGCTCGTCTTTCCCAAAATTGGTACATGTAGTATCGTTGTCGCCGTTCTATATGTACTTACATTTGATGATTTTAGGAGTTTTTTTACCAATAGAAAAAAAAAATTTGGATTATGCAAAAGTTGTTACCTTACATATTATACTTATGCCCCCGTAGGCGAAGTTTCCAGGGAGGGGTATATAGTTTTTTTTACCTGCCCTTCCGTCTGTCTGTTTGTCTATTTGTCCGCAAAAACTTGAACCTTGTCCATAACTTTAGACTGGGCTGGACTTTGGCATTCATATTTCAGATGTATTTTTGTGACAAGACCTTTTTTGTGTACAACCAACTTTGACCTTGATCTTGGAGTCTGACACACTTTTACACAAAAATTTCAAACTTTTACCTTGACATTAACTTTTGGATGGTATGTGCTAGGACTTTAGATATCGAAGTAATGGCATGATAGACTAAGAGTTAATTTGTATTTGCAAAGTTAGTGTCTATAAAATCTTAGTTGTCTGTGGGCTAAAAAGTGTTGAAAAGGAAAGTTTTTTTTTTTTTTAAGTTATAGATATCTCTGAAGGTTGAACTATCATTCACTCAGGTGTAAAGTTTTGCCAGTTTTGGAGGACTTTTTTAAATATCATTATAAGAACGCTCTCGATGTGTATGGTATTTCCCGTATATACTGGAAAAAGTATACATGTTGTACCTTATATAAGGTGCTTTAAAAGTATGTATTTTAAAGCAGAATGCATACAGATGTATATGTAAGTTTAAAGGTAAGAGCTAAGGAAATTGAATTAATATACCCAGTAGTTAAATTACGTTGCTTTTCTTGCCTCTTTGCTATTCTTTTTTTTCGTGGATTTTTAAAAATTTTCAAAGTTTATGGTTATCAGAAACATGTCATGTCATTTTTCGGAACAAAACCTTTGAATGATAAAAAATACCACCCCAAAATATAATCATAAATTTAAGCTCCTCACTGAAGAAGGATATGGAGATCACGAACAGTATTCAATATATATCAACGTCCATAAAACAATACAAAATAGGAGCAGAGCAAACACGGACTTTTGAAACATCAGAGGTGGGATAAGGTGCTAGCCATGGAGGAGTGAGCATCCCCTGCTGACACTTCACACCCGCCGTGTGCTTCTTGTCATGATCGGGAAATAACGCAAAAATCCGTCGTCAATTCAGTGTATAAATAATGGACTAACAATTAGTATGAAAAACGTCTGCTGACAAGGTCATTGTATCGACCATAGAATTTACGAAATGATGACTTTAAACGAGACTGCTGATTTTCTTGTTTCATCAACTTGCTTGTTAATAATTTACCTCGTTTTAGAAAATGTTCATACGTAGAGCATGCTCTTGCGTATCGAATCAACTGAGATATATAAACTCCGTATGCGGGCGATGAAGGTATATTGCTGCATAAGTAAGGGAAGTTGACGATAGAAAATTTAAAGTCATCACGTTTATCATAAAGCTTGGTTGTTAGATTACTGTTAACGTCTTTTTCTAGTAAAAAATCGAAGTATGAAACAGATTTGTCAGATCTGTGGTGTCTTTCATCTCAAGCTCACCAGGATATGTCGTATCGACGTAGGAATGGAAATTATCATTGTTAATTGACAAAACGTCGTCGATATATCTAACTGTCGAGTTTAAGGCCACAGCAAGCGTTTTCTTCTTTTCACGCATAAGATTTTGCACAAATTCTGCTTCATATGAATACAAAAATAGGTCTGCTAATAACGGAGCGCAATTGTTACCCATGGGAACTCCAATAGATTGTTGGTATACCTGGTCTCCAAAAACCACATAGATATTGTCAATCAGAAACTCAAGCATCTTTTTGATGTCAACTTCAGAGTACTTGTGTGTGTG
>PRKT01000670.1:178723-194976 GCA_003671525.1 Saccostrea glomerata
TTTGTGAAATCTAGGATGAAGATAATTTTGACTCCGTCTTTCAGTACTGTCTCAGTACTTTGATATTTTACTGTCTCTCAAATTACACATCACTTGCAGGCCCGTGAAAAGCAATTTCAGTTGGGGGGTACAGCCATACATTTTCTGGCCATGCATTGTAGAATTTGTTAACGATGGGGTAACCTGCGTCACCTTTCAGAGTCTGCAGTGGACTCGTCCAAGGATGCTTTGTCGGCGACTGTAAAAAGTTACCTGAGATTCATACGCAAAGGAAAGTGTGAAATCTCTGTATAGAAACTGTTGCGGCTGCGACGCTTCACTCACTGTTCATTCGCCATAGAAAATAATCCGCTATTTAACACTTAATATCTTTGAATATACAGACGTTTTCAAGATAAGCTTCATTTTTGTTTCTAGAAATATTTTTATCTACAAAAATAATATATTTTTGTAATCTTAAACTGAGTAATTCGATGACCTAGCATCGTTTTAGATAACTCAAGCCCCTCTAGGGCTTGAGTAAAAAGAGACTTCATATTTGGTATGCACACTCCACTCGTTAAGCTCTTTCATTTGACATCAAGGTCAATGACCTTTTGACCTGAACTGGTACCTATATGCTTAAAATAGCTTTTGGGAACTTTAGCCATAACTTTTGAACCATGAGAGATAGATACTTAATACTTGGTATGAATAATTCACTAATTCATTACTTTCAATTGACACACAAGGTCAATGACCTTGTGACATTGACTGTGAACATTATGCTAAAAATAGCTTTTCCGAACTTTTGAAGCATAGGATACAGACTTCATACTTAATATGCATACTCTACTAATCAAATTCTTTCAAATGACACCAAGGTCAATGATCTTGTGATCTTGACTGTGACCTAAATGCTAAAAATTGCTTTTTTCTAACTGTGTTGCCGCCAGGCGCATAGTGTTTCATCTTGTTGTAAAAGTCATTTCTAATAAAAATATATTGTAAACTATTATATATTGATGAGTAATACACACCCTCTGTGGAAAAATGGTATGAAAGAAATTCGACCCCCCCCCCCCCCCCCCCCACACACACACGAAATAGGATTTTCGGCAAAAGGACATATCCCCTCTTTTTGCTTGTCAAATTTGTTGTATGTTGGATAAATTTTTAATGACCCCCACCCCCTCTTTCAATTTGTTTCCAATGTCAATGTCTGTAAAGACAACAAGTATATACTGACAAAACGTCAGAAATACTCAAGCTGTAGAAAGTCAATTTGGAAGTGTCATTAATATCCTAAAATGATATAAGATGAAGGCTATTGATCGAGTTCAATCTTCTATTGAATAAACTACATGTACATGAAACAAAATTCATATATTGAAGAAATATAATTACGCAGCACAGTTAAGGTTACAAATGGAAATATCGGCGATTTTTAAAGATAAAAAAATACATACTTTATTAGGATGGGCGATTCTTTTTAGGAATTCACTGATATAAAAAAATGTAATGTGGTTTAAATCTAAATGTTGGGGACATTTAGATTTTTTATTTAGACTTGTCATGTAATGTCGACGTCACATGACTCTGGCAATTATACTTGCAGTTTAGAGGTCATCTATATATTTCAATATTGCAAGGGCATAACCAAGTTAAAAATCTTAGTTTATTTTATAATCCTTTTCAACACTATATGTAGTTTGTGAAAAGTGCTGCGAACCTATATAGATTCCCTTTTTTAAAAGGTAAAATTTAATTTGTTGGACGGCAGGTTGAATATTTCGCTGGTCAACTACATTAAATATAGCTATAATTAATTTATTTGCAAGATTTCAAGAGGTTCGCAGCACTTTTCAAATATCTTAATGCTTCTTGAGTTTACGTGTAAAATTTTGACAAGATACATTTAGGGTATGCCCTTGCAATAAATCGATTTATGAGGGCCCTTCCATTACTTTTTCAATGAATCTGCATACAAACACACGACATTATCGCTTGTCTGGAGAATGCACGTACAGTTTATAAATAAAGTACTAAAATAGACATCGCATCCAAGTTAACGGTTTATTATTTTACTGCAAATAATATTTTATTTGAGAACAAAAGACATTTTTCATTACACAAAATGTGACTTGATCAGCCTCTCACTGTGTACAAACTGCGTCATTTTTGCGAGATGACGTCACATTGACAAGTGCATTGCGATCGATGCATCGTTTATATACTGTTGTGTGGGATTTAACAAACAACAAAACTGCATGTAATAGGAAGTTTCTATGTAGTATACAGCTATCCAGCTGTTTGAAATAGCAAATAATTTATTTTGTGGTATTTTGAAGACCTTACATTATGTGTGACATCATAGTAAACATTTCCCGTACAAATTAGGCCCCGCCTCCTTACTGTAACCTTAACTGTGCTGCGTAATCGAACTACTTCTTAAGATGAATTTACGTGACACACTTTCAAGAATATTTTATAGAGCATAGTAACGTTGCCGTTTCTTAATTTATGTAGACATTTCGTATACTTCAAACTATATGTTTTTTTTTGTATTTTCTGCTTAATGACGTACATCACATTCAATAAATAGTCTGTAGTAAAGTTTTCCAAAGAGTAAAGGGGGGGGGGGCTTCGGGCTCCAAAAATAATCCACGGGTTCAATCATCGTTGCAAACCACGGCCAAAGTGTACGATCCTCTCCTACTCCGGACCGTGGCTTGAGACGATGGGGTCCATCTAGCTGAGCGGCAATGCCGCATGTCCAATACATATTCCGTACGAATCAAAAGAAGTTATTATAATATAGGTTCCGTTACCAAAGCGCCAGATAATTCGAAAATTTAACATTGATATTGTGCTATTATCTTATTGTCACTCAAAGTACACATCATTTGCAGGCCCGTGAAAAGCAATTTCAGTTCGGGGGTTCATTCATACATTCTCTGGCCATGCATTGTAGAATTTGTTAACGATGGGGTAACCTGCGTCACCTTTCAGAGTCTGCAGTGGACTCGTCCAAAGATGCTTTGTCGGCGACTGTAAAAAGTTACCTGAGATCCCTACGCGAAAGGAAAGCGCGAAACTTTGTATAGAAACTGTTGCAGCTGCGGAGCTTCACTCATTGTTCATTCGCCATAAAATAGAATCCGATATTTAACACTTGATATCTTTGAATATACAGACGTTTTCAAGATAAGCTTCATTTTTGTTTCTATAAATATTTTTATCTACAAAATTAATATATTTTTTTGTTTTAAAACTGAGTAAATCGATGACCTAGCATCGTTTTAGATAACTCAAGCCCCTCTAGGGCTTGAGTAAAAATAACTAATTATAATATTCAGATTATGCACGCAGTGTCGATTTCGCAAATCATGAAAGGGGGAGTGGCAGATCGGGTCTGTGTAGGGGCCCACAGCCACATTAAAAATTGATTTATTAAACCTAATGTATATTTTGGACACAAAAAGGGGGCAAACCTATTACTACTGCTCACACCATTCTGATGAGCGGGAAAACAAACTCATATTTTAGGGGGTCATTCATATACATCCCCCTAAACCATACACACATATGTACCCAAAACAAACATAATTTAACTGCAATGAGTGCAAAGATTCTGCAGTATATCTACCAAATGAAAGTTTTCCGACTTTGTCTATCGAGAAAACGACTCTATTTGGAATAAAATTTTAACAACCTGTGTGTATAAGAGATGTTTATGCGAGCTTGCCGTAAAGGTTTCCCCTAAACGTAATCTTCAATAATATTTTTTTTTAATTTTATTTCATTTTCCATGGTTTATCTATATATCAAATATCCCCCCCCAATCATGACCTTTTTACTAGGGAAATGTTCGTTCAAGTTCACATCCTTACACTTTTTATGAATTTAACTTATGTGGTAAGTTAGTGTTTACAAAAAAATACCGAATCAAACGATTGTCTTCTATTTGTGTTTTTGCTTGTCAAATACTTTTGAAGATCGTTTTCCCTTCTCAAATTCGATTCTAGGTGACTGCTATGTTAGCTATTTGCGTAAATAAGAGACTGAGCATGACAAAATCAACTTGTATTCAATAGTGGGGGATTGAATTTGTACAAGATATAACGTTTATGATAGAATTTGTGTATTTAAAGTGATTTAATCCAAAACAATATTTTCCGTTCCGTTCTGCTTTCCGTTCCGTTTTCCGTTCCGCGTTTTCGCAACACCCCTGAATTAATGCCCATGGCTTTGGAAAATAAATATGAAATGATTCACGAGTCTTCATATTTTATCCATAGGTCAGGTATGGATTGGTTTAGAATATGACGTATTCCTTTGGAAATACATTCTGCAAGTGTTCAATTGCATCAACCAAAAGAAAAGTGAATAGAGTTTTTAGCGAGGATTTAATTTTGGCAGTCTTAGCAAGGGTGCTGAGATTGCTAAAATTGAATATCCCTTAAAATTAATTGGGTTTTTATTTCAAAAGCTTCTTTTGAACATTTTAAAATCGCCTAATTTGTGTCTCGCTAAAATTTCCACCTATACGGTATCCCTCGCTGTTAGTGAAAGTAGGGGACAATAACATAACTGCAATACCATTTTAATGTGATGTTAGGTAAAGATGCTTATTAACATTACGCAATACAAAATTGCTTCAGTGATTAACTATACTAACTTTTACAATTTATGTACATTTCGATTTATGTATACTTTATGTATACTTGTACGTTTCTTTTCCACAGGACTTTGCAAATTCACTTCCGTCTTCGCCATCCACCACTGATGGATCTCAGTCGCCTCCCACTTTGGACCAGAAGAAGAAAATCAAGTGGGTACGTAATTATTGACCTCAAACAAAGTTTTCAAGATGCCTATTGCATTCTTTTATATTAACCAACAAGTCATACATTAATTGAAGCACGCATTATGTTAAACATTAGTGGTATCATGATTTTTGAATGATATGCAAAGTGACTGATAATCCTTTTAGCATAACTTTACACGTGCTCTTCAAATCATTTAATTAACTACACAGTGCAGTGGGTCAAATGGCGTAAGGTAGTAGCAGTAAAGAAACTTACTGCATATCTATTATCAACTGTTTGTGCTTTTTGTAGAAAAGTATATTGACCAAAAAAAGTGTCGGGATGACAATGATGTTTAAGAAGATCAATATACGCCACCTAAAAGAGTGAAATTTCAAACTGAGGTACACAATAAGTATATTTGATAAAATCATTAACAAATAATCATCTTGTAGAATAATTCGTATTCTAATAGAAGTTACCCTCTTTTAATAATCACTTATGATTCATGGTACTAAATACCCTAACTGAATGGTGAATTTTCCTCCCTTGAAAAAAAAAGCCTCATGCAGACATACTTATGTAATACTTATTTTCATATATTCCAGAGGCCCGATGATTTTGACATTGCAGAATGCACCTCTGCGTTTAAGAAGATGGCAGTAACCATGTATCCTGTGGCTGCTGACGACGTTCGATTGTTTACATTAAGGATCAATGAGCTTTTTTTCTGAATAAATGATTTTTACATCATCAAATTTTTAATTAGATACCATAGTATACTGTATAAAATTAGATTTGCCTTAATTTAATGTATTTCTATTTGTTTTTCATTTTGTATATCGATCCAAAGACTTCCAAACCACGATCAAAACAAAAGACTGTATCATTAAGACAGAAGGTAAAATGTACAATATATTGTATTACCCTCCAATAAGTATTAAAAATGTCGGTCAGTATTCGACTTAAAGAGGATCGATCCTGAGGTTTTGAGCAGATCTTGGTCTAGACCTTTATTTCTAAAATTCTACATCATTTTTAAGTTTAAACATCTAATCTTGAATTGACAATGCTAACTCAACTATGTTCAATGAAAAAACCGCAATTAAATTCCATTCAAGTTGGATTAAGCCAGGAACTCTATTGTGTGGCGGGAGGTTTATAGAAGAAAATGATCAATTTTTCCCTTTAGAACTATACTCTACTGTGATTTTAGAAATTTCTATTTTTCCATGCTGGTTGCACACAGAGCTGTTTTTAGCAGTGGAATGTGTTATGCTGTTTCTGAAATACTATTTAATTATGTCTTATGAATTCTTTCAACGAATAATGACAAATAAAATAAATATATTTTGAAAGTCCAGGGGCCCACTCGATTGGGACCCTTCTAGAAGCAGAGGGGAATGTGTGAAGGGTTTGAATATGTATGTCTAAATCGAGTGTTCAGAAGGATATTGAATAGGATGGAATATTATCTGCAATCCTTTGAATTACTGCAGTTGTTGGATTTCAAGAATTTGAATTCGTTTTTTTTAAAGCATTAAATGTTAATTCGAAAGGGAAACTTGAGATAATTAAGAGTGGAAAAATTAATTTAATATAATAGTATTGGGAATTTTTTTTTATTTATGTAAAGAAAGACTTAAAACATTAAGTGTCTGATACAGAAGAATATTAAAGAGCATGTAAAAAAAATTATAATTATGGTCAAATCAGGGACCTATTTACGGCTCAAATCTGCACCCCATATTACATGGTAAATTATGAAACTGTGTTCAATGGTTGATTTTACTGCAATTACATAACAGAAAAAATGCTTCTTAAAAGAATTACCCTTCATACATGATAAGAATACTTTTTTGCAAATGTATTTTGTTTTAAGTTTGGTTTATTTACAATAATAAAAATCCCTCAAGTTTTCATCAAACCGCTTGACGCCATATTAGAATGCTATCCTTCAGCTATCCTTCCATCTCTGACGAGGAAGGCTGAGAAGGAAAAGCAGAAAGCTGGCCCAGAAAAAGAAAAAGCAGAGGAAGACAACACGGGTGAGGAAGTTGTACTAAATTTAGATGAAGCTTGTTCAGAATTGCCAAATACAATAATTAGCGTTAATGATGGTTGGGATACAATGTTTCGGTAAATCTAAGAAATAAAAAATAATTGCGGGAAATTATGTGGACTTAGCGCAGTTATTAACAAATACAAATTTAACAGACTCTCAAGAAAAAACAATTGCTTTCAAAAATGGGGAATTGGTAACTAAAACAAAAAATGAAAAGAAGATAGATGATATAGCTAAGTGGACGGATGCGTTCATAATATACATGGGAATTTACATTACTGCCCATACAGCAAAGGCTGTAGATCTATTAAAGTATATGCAAACAGTAAAGACTGGGGCTAGGCTGGAAAAGCTATGACGAACAGTATCGTCTCAAAAAGAGCAAAAATCCCACAAGTAGCTGGGGGGGGGGGGTAGTTGATGCAGAACTTTGGTTGCTTTGCATGCTTGGTACAGAAACGGAAAATAACCATGCATCAAGGCCATCTGGCAGACAAAGCATGTCATCTTCGAAATGTTATGACTACAATTTTAAGGGTAGCTGTTTCAAATTCCCATGTACCTACAATCATGCTTGCATTAAGTGTTATAGATACTTTACAACCACGTAGTCGGTGCTGTATCATTTACACATGATGCACAGAAAAAATGTGACTTTTTAACTGCATCAAAATATAAAGCGTTTCAACCCAATAATGGTACGCTACAGTATGGACAAAAGATATGTTTTTAGTTGCTAATAAATATATGATACGTTTTTATGAAGATTAAGAATTTTTTCTTCGACTGTTTCATTTCCTAACAATTTGTTTCAAGTTTGACATTAAAGGAGGACATAGGAGTATAAATAGCAGCCAATGAGAAAAATGGTGGTATATTTGATTTTACTGGCCACATTCAGATTGCAGAGAGTTATTCACAAATACTAAAATACTGAATTTCTTTTATCATCAGATTTTTGTCATGCTTGTTTTTCTCAACAGTGTGCACCTTTGGTCTCAAATTAAATGTACTCAAAAAAAATTTCTTAGCTGTAATTTGTATTGAAACATTTGAAGAAGGGCTTCTATTTCTATTTGAAATTCAAATTTGGCAGCAGTGGGCGTCACTTAGTTTGTTATTGTTTACACCGGATGTTGTGTTCTCATGTAGGCATGGCGGCAAGAAAGCCAGAGTGCTGCAGTGTTTGACTTACTTACATTTCTAGATAAATCCAACCTCCAAAAGATAAAATCTATTATTCAGATTTTTAAAACTCTGTATTGAAATGAGAATAATTAATAAAATTTAAAATCCTCACAACATTTACACAAAATACAAATGGCAAGTCCAAACAGTCCAAATTTTCAAAACAAAAAAGATAGAACATGTCAATGTGATAGTCGACCATAAAAATTATTCCCACAAATGACCCATGTATTGAACATCTTTTGGATTAGGTAGCCATGTTCTCACAAGGTTCACTACACATGTTGGCATTATGTCACGTCTGTGCCACTCCTGTCCTGGTTGATAATGTTCCAGCGCTCGCATTTTTTTCTCAGCATATCGGGGATCACTCCATACTCCACGATGTAGAAGCATTGTCCAAAACCTTCTGTACTTCTCCTTGCGTAATTTGGAATTCCTGGGATGGGGCAGTCTGAAGGTTCCACTTCCCACCATAACTGTCTGTTGATGTCGTCCGTGATGCAGGGCTTGCAGAGGCAGTAGGACATTCCTATCTGTTAGTGTCTTGAAGGATGAAAAATTTTCTTCACCACCATCATTATTATCACTGCACTCAGCTTCCAAAAGTCCAGTATCTACAGCTAATGCTACATCTGTCTGCACCTCTTTGTCAACACATTCTAATTTTAAACACGTGTTCCCGCCAAATTTCTCTTCCTGTGATAAGTCAAGAGGCTGAAAATCCCAGTCGCTATGCAGATAGAAATGTTTTATGGCTTCCATTTGCATTTCACTCACATCCAGAATTAATCTCTGTTTTCCCCCCATTTTGCTTACAAAATAAAATAACACATCGATGGATTCTAACTGATTACAGTGTAGGTACTAATTGATGCTGCTGTGTGAAGTCTACTCCAACCCCCCACATGATTAAATAGGTGATAAGAGATCGGTTTATTACCTTATGCAATTTTGTTACAGGGCCAAACAAAGGAGAATTTTATTTATATCAATATTTTTTTTTTACTTTGTGGCCGATTTAAAAAAAAAATATATTACGGTACTTTAAAATTAAAAATTAGATAATTTTTTTTTCTTCAAAATTCACAATATATGTGAGGAATAACACTTAATTATTTCTATTCTATTACTGACAACCAATATATATCTATACAATTTTGCTAAGAAATATCAGAAATCTTGTATTGAATCGTTAGAAATCATGGCAAAAAACGAAGAATCATCAAAGAAACATCCACCAAATTTTAGGCTTGAAATTCCAGGTGATGGGGAATTTAGAAGTAAAATTCAAGGAAAATTGCATAAGGTGAAATCATTTCTCACTTCTAAGAACAATGCACCTGTAAATAATGCTGGAGTAATTGAGGAACTTTTGGGCTTCTGGTTAAAAAAGCACTTGGAGGACCAAAGTGTTGAGGAGGATCAAATACAATTTCCATCAACATATCTGCAAGTCAGGAAGAAGGATGTTAATCAGAAAATCTTTGTTTGTGCAGATTCATCACTTCTAAATATATGTGAACTTTGTGAAGCTCATACAAAAACTTGCAGTGGAAAATTAATTTTCTTAAAGAAAACCATGAAAGGACATGTTCTATCTTTGCGCCTTCAATGTACCAAGGAAAAAATGCACAGTTATTCCTGGTCATCTTCACCATATCTACCTAATGATCAATATCTTGTCAACCACAGACGTAGGTCATGGCCTCATGTGTAGTGGAATGCTACCATCTCATTACTCAAGGTTTTCCAATGGAAGTGGAATAGGGTGCATCAACTGGGCCAGAAGGAAACAATTTTTTGAAGCGTATAAAAATTCTGTCGAGGCTGAATAAACAGATTCCATCTAAGACGGTCTACATGAAGAAATTGGGAGTTATGAAGACTTGGATGGCATCAATATTTTAACAGATGCTAGACATGGATGGCGTAAAAACGCAAAAGACACATCTGTAGTGGCCACTCGGTGAGAAATGTCACAAAGTTCTGGATTGTGTACAGGTAACAAAACAGCAAGACCCAGTTTCTCAACGACACGAAAGAATTGGTACAGAGATAATTTATGAAAATTTCACCTCCCAAGATGTCACCATCGAGGTTCACTCCCATGACAGAAACCTTAGTATTAACAAATTTATTAAGGACACAGAAGAAACAATAAATCAGAATGATTTATGGCATTCAATAAAGGCATTAAAGAAATCACTAAAAATATATCCAGTGGTAGTAAGAAGCCTGAGGGTTTTACATGGAGTGAGCAGCTAGTGGACAAAACTGAACCTATTGCCACTCATATTCATTGGGCTGTTCGGCATTGTGATGGAAACCCCCAAAAGCTACGAGAGTGTATAGAGAATGTAATTCCTCACTACGAAAATTCACATGAAATGTGTCACCCAGAGTCACGATGTAGAAAAGATTTAAATCAAAGTAACGTTTAATACCCCCTGCTTGAAAAGTGGGAGGGTATCTATTATTGGTAAGTCTGTCCGTCCGTCTGTCTAGCTGTACGTCCGTCAGTCTGTCTGTTACGCTTTGGGGTATCCATCTCTTATCTGCAACTCCTCTGGTACCAATGAGTGAAATTTAATTAAACTTTCACATAACCTATATTACATATTGCCATTGTGCAGTGCACCTCCTATTTTACTTTTTGATCCAACACATATTTTGTGTATAATATGAATTCATTGACTTCTTGGATTCGAGGGCAACATGCATGTATTTTGTTAGAGCAAAGAAAAAGAATGTAAACTTGACTTGTCTATGACTTGACCACGAATCTAACCCAAAGTCTCTGCATCATTAGTAAGGTGCTCTACCCAGGCCGATAACTAGGGGTCAAAACATCACATTCCTCTTTAAATTGTTGAAGACACAACCCAAGTTCTTATTACCCCCTGGCACGGCTTTCATCTGCAAGTCCAGGGATGGACTATGTCACTAAATCTGTGACAGGAAAGGAGGAATATTGGCTGGACTGGTAATTGCATCACCATGATCACTAGTCAACTGATCTATCAATTAAGCTATCCAGGAAACAATTTTTATTCAAAACTTTTATAATTTATTTATTATAATCTATGTCAGATCTATGTGCATTCATTAGTGTATAATCTAAATTGTTCTAAATAATATTATATTTAATTGAAATTATTGTGTTTTTAATTTCAGATCTACCCGATAAGTTTCGTTTGAGATTCACTGATCTTGGCGAACATGAAACAATTAATTACACTGGCATACCATTTATTATTCTCTTTTACTTTTTGATCCGACACATATTTTGTGTATAATATGAATTCATTGACTTCATAGGATTCGAGGGCAATATGCATGTATATTGTTAGAGCAAAGAAAGAGAATGTAAACTTGACTTGTTTATGACTTGACCACGAATCGAACCCAAAGTCTCTGTATCACTAGTAAGGTGCTCTACCCAGGCAGATAACTAGGGGACATCACATTTCTCTTTAAATTGGACACAGCCCTAATTTTTATTACCCCCTGGCAGGGCTTTCATCTGCAAGTCCAGGCATGGACTATGTCACAAAATCTGTAACAGGAAAGGAGGAATTTTGACTGGACTGGTAATTGAACCTTGGACCCCTGCATCACCATGATCACTTGTCAACTGGTCTACTAACTAAGCTATCAAGGAAACAATTTTTATTCAAAACTTTTATAATTTATTTATTATTATCTATTTCAGATCTATGTGCATTGATTAGTGTAAAATCTAAATTTTTCTGAATAATATTATATTTAATGGAAGTTATTGTGATTTTAATTTCAGATCTACCCGATAAGTTTCGTTTAAGATTCACTGATCTTAGCAAACATGAAACAATTAATTACACTGGCATACCATTTATTATTCTATCCAAATATGAACGTCATGGCTTGTTTGGAAAAGATAAAAACAAGAAAAAGAAAGAAAGAAATCAGACTTCAAGAAGCCAAGCCTTTTCTGTAAGTGAATTGTATTAAGAATCATTTAAACACAAATCAAAAGAAAAAAAAAAGGAGTACTATTCCTTGGTTCCAGACTTATTGTAAGTATAATACATAGTCTTCCATGTGAGTACTAACACAGGGCAATCTGCTGGATCCTAGGTCACTCTACTGGATCCTCCCAGCTTGGGAGTACTATTCCTTATTCCCAGACTTATTATAAGTACAATACAGAGTCCCCAATATAAGTACTAACACGGGGTCAGTCTACTGGATCCTAAGTCACTCTACTGGATCTTCCCAGGTGGGAGTACTATTCCTTAGTTCCAGACTTATTGTAAGTACAATACATAGTCCCCAATATAAGTACTAACACAGGGCAGTCTACTGGATCCTAGGTCACTCTATTGGATCCTCCCAGGTAAGGAGTATTATTCCTTAGTTCCAGACTAAGAGTAAGTACAATACATAGTCCCCAATATATGTACTAACACAGGGCAGTCTACTGGATCCTAGGTCACTCTATTGGATCCTCCCAGGTAAGGAGTACTATTCCTTATTTCCAGACATATTGTAAGTACAATACAGAGTCCCCAATATAAGTACTAACACAGGGGGTCAGTCTACTGGATCCTAGGTCACTCTACTGGATCCTCCCAGGTTAGGAGTACTATTCCTTAGTTCCTGACTAGGTGTAAGTACAATAAATAGTCTTCCATGTGAGGTAACACAGGGTCAGTCTACTGGATCCTAGGTCACTCTACTGGATCCTCCCAGCTTGGGAGTACTATTCCTTAGTTCCAGACTTGTACATACAATACAAAGTCCCCAATATAAGTACTACCACAGAGCAGTCTACTGGATCCTAGGTCACTCTACTGGATCCTCCCAGGTTGGGAGTACTATTCCTTAGTTCCAGACTTGTTAGTACAATACATAGTCCCCAATATAAGTACTAACACAGGGCAGTCCACTGAATCCTAGGTCACTCTACTGGATCCTCCCAGGTTGGGAGTACTATTCCTTAGTTCCAGACTTATTGTAAGTACAATACATAGTCCCCAATATAAGTACTAACACAGGGGCAGTCTACTGGATCTTAGGTCTCTCTACTGGATCCTCCCAGGTTAGGAGTACTATTCCTTAGTTAAGTACTAACACAGGGCAGTTTACTGGATCCTAGGTCACTCTACTGGATCCTCCCAGGTTAGGAGTACTATTCCTTAGTTCCAGACTAAGTGTATGTACAATACTTAGTCCCCAATTTAAGTAATAACACAGGGCAGTCTACTGGATCCAAGGTCACTCTACTGGATCCTCCCAGGTTGGGAGTACTGTTCCTTAGTTCCAGACTTATTGTAAGTACAATACAGAGTCCCCAATATAAATACTAACACAGGGTCAGTCTACTGGATCCTAGGTCACTCTACTGGATCCTCCCAGGTTAGGAGTACTATTCCTTAGTTCCAGACTAGGTGTAAGTACAATACATAGTCTTCCATGTGAGGTAACACAGGGTCAGTCTACTGGATCCTAGGTCACTCTACTGGATCCTCCCAGGTTGGGAGTACTATTCCTTAGTTCCAGACTTGTAAGTACAATACATAGTCCCCAATATATGTGCTAACACAGAGCAGTCTACTGGATCCTAGGTCACTCTACTGGATCTTCCCAGGTTGGGAGTACTATTCCTTAGTTCCAGGCTTATTGTAAGTACAATACATAGTCCCCAATATAAGTACTAACACAGGGCAGTCTACTGAATCCTAGGTCACTCTACTGGATCCTCCCAGGTAAGGAGTACTATTCCTTAGTTCCAGACTAAGTGTAAGTACAATACATAGTCTCCAATTAAAGTACTAACACAGGGCAGTCCACTGGATCCTAGGTCACTGTACTGGATCCTCCCAGGTTAGGAGTACTATTCCTTAGTTCCAGACTTGTAAGTACAATACATAGTCCCCAATATATGTACTAACACAGGGCAGTCTACTGTATCCTCCCAGGTTGGAGTACTATTCCTTAGTTCCAGACTTATTGTAAGTACAATACATAGTCTTCCATGTGAGGTAACACAGGGTCAGTCTACTGGATCCTAGGTCACTCTACTGGATCCTCCCAGGTTGGGAGTACTATTCCTTAGTTCCAGACTTGTAAGTACAATACATAGTCCCCAATATAAGTACTAACACAGAGCAGTCTACTGGATCCTAGATCACTCTACTGGATCCTCCCGGGTTGGGAGTACTATTCCTTAGTTCCAGATTACGTGTAAGTACACTACATAATCCCCAATATATGTACTAACACGGGGCAGTCTACTGGATCCTCCCAGGTTGGAGTACAATTCCTTAGTTCCAAACTTATTGTAAGTACAATACATAGTCCCCAATATAAGTACTAACACAGGGCAGTCTACTGGATCCTAGGTCACTCTACTGGATCCTCCCAGCTTGGGAGTACTATTCCTTAGTTCCAGACTTATTGTAAGTACAATACATAGTCCCCAATAAAGTATTAACACAGGGTCAGTCTACTGGATCCTAGGTTACTCTGCTGGTTCCTCCCAGGTAAGGAGTACTATTCCTTAGTTCCAGACTAAGTGTAAGTACAATACATAGTCTCCAATTTAAGTACTAACACAGGGCAGTCCACTGGATCCTAGGTCACTGTACTGGATCCTCCCAGGTTAGGAGTATTATTCCTTAGTTCCAGACTAATTGTAAGTACAATACATAGTCCCCAATATATGTACTAACACAGGGCAGTCTACTGGATCCTAGGTCACTCTATTGGATCCTCCCAAGTTGGAAGTACTATTCCTTATTTCCAGACTTATTGAAAGTACAATACAGAGTCCCCAATATAAGTACTAACACACGGTCAGTCTACTGGATCCTAGGTCACTCTACTGGATCCTCCCAGGTTAGGAGTACTATTCCTTAGTTCCAGACTAAGTTTAAGTAAAATACATAGTCTTCCATGTGAGGTAACACAGGGTCAATCTACTGGATCCTAGGTCACTCTACTGGATCCTCCCAGGTTGGGAGTACTATTCCTTAGTTCCAGACTTGTAAGTACAATACATAGTCCCCAATATATGTGCTAACACAGAGCAGTCTACTGGATCCTAGGTCACTCTACTGGATCCTCCCAGGTTGGAAGCAATATTCCTTAGTTCCAGACTTGTAAGTACAACACATAGTCCCCAATATAAGTACTAACACAGGGCAGTCCACTGGATCCTAGGTCACTCTACTGGATCATCCCAGGTTGGGAGTACTATTCCTTAGTTCCAGACTTATTGTAAGTACAATACATAGTCCCCAATGTAAGTACTAACACAGGGGCAGTCTACTGGATCTTAGGTCACTCTACTGGATCCTCCAAGGTTAGGAGTACTATTCCTTAGTTCCAGACTAAGTGTAAGTACAATACATAGTCCCCAATTTAAGTACTAACACAGGGCAGTCTACTGGATCCTAGGTCACTCTACTGGATCCTCCCAGGTTGGGAGTACTATTCTTTGGTTCCAGACTTAGTGTTAGTACAATACCTAGTCTATAATCTGAGTACTAATACAGGGGAGGAATAGATCCTAGGTCAATCTACTGCATCTCTGTTTAGTTACTCATTTTAGAATAGAACTTGAATTATATTAATAGTTTTTTTCCTAGGGCGATCATCCCTCATCTTTGAAAAGGTGGCAGTATATTCAGTCTTTGAAACAGAAATGTTGTCCAGCAAAAATCGTCATGAAAGTAGTTCTTGTATTTCCAGAATATAAGCTATTAATCTGTATTAAAACAAAGTAATCAAAATATTTTAAATATATAAATATACTTAAAATACTTTTTTGGTGGAATACTTTGATGCTTTTTAGCTCACCTGAGCCGAAGGCTCAAGTGAGCTTTTCTGATCACATTTTGTCCGTCGTCCGTCCGTCTGTCCGTCTGTCCGTCTGTCTGTCCGTCTGTAAACTTTTCACATTTTTGACTTCTTCTCAAGAACCACTGGGCCAATTTTGGGTAAAGGGGAATTTAAATTGTTAAAATGAAGGGACATATCCCCTCGCAAGGGGAGATAATCAAGAAAAGACAAAAATAGGATGGGGTCATTAAAAAATCTTCTTCTCAAGAACCACTGGGCCAGTAAAGCTGAAACTTATATGGAAGCATCCTGGTATAGTGTAGATTCTAAATTGTTCAAATCATGACCCCCGGGGGAAGGGCGGGGCCACAATGGGGAATCAA
>PRKT01000670.1:195875-214999 GCA_003671525.1 Saccostrea glomerata
GTGCCAATGGAAGGATCATGGGGTAGTGTAGATTTCAAAATGTCTAAATTATGATCAGTGGGGTAGGGTGGGGATGCATTATGTATAACAAGGGTGAAATCTGGTAAAGAACAGAATGGTCAAAGCTTCTCAGGTGAGCGATGTGGTCCATGGGCCTCTTGTTACTGTTTGATATGCACTGTTACTGTTTCATATTTCAATATGAAAGTGTTTTTTCTTTCTTTTTTGTTGTTGTTTATTTCTTGGAGTACAGTTTCAAAATGTATACAAAATAAGAGCAAAAGATAGTTAGAGTGAAAAATATAAGAAAAAATATCTGTATTGATATATGTTTTTACTATTTAAATCACAGGCAAAACAAGATACAGAAAAGGCAAGAAGAACTGCGAGTGAAAAATTAAGAGAAGATCTTGAAATTATGGTAATCGACATCAAGAAAGAGCATAGAATGTATCTAAGTTTACCCAAGGATGGTGATCACCAAGAAATGCATCTAATTGGTTAGGTTTGCAAAATGCTTTTTAAGGGAGTGTTTTTACTTTTAGTATATTTGTAGTGTATATTTTGATTTAAATTGACTATCATTATAATTGGATATATATGTGTAGATTACAAGTTTTATGAATCCCCTGAACAAAGAAGTAAGAGATAAGCTCTATGAGATGGTGGGACATGGGGTCACAAGTGTATCGGAAAAGCGACGCCACTTAAAAGTGTATGTCGATACACAGATGTTCCCCAAAGCCAATAAGCCTTCGCTGACAGATGCGGCATATTACACATCAGATGCCACAATAAGAAAGCACATATACTTAGCACAACTTCGTCTGAGGTATAGTAATGGTACTTAATGGAAGTCTTTTATTAGGATAGGAAAATTAATTTCGCTATTAGCTATTGTAAAAACATGTAAGTTACAAATGTCATATAAAGCAGTTAAAGTTTGTTCACAGATATTCCAAAATAGACCAGAAAATTTTTATGAAATTGGTTAGTCAATGGCAAGAGAGCTATCCCAAAGATAATTTTGATTTTTTGCCGGCGACATCCAATCAGGATCAGGAACTAGATGAAGACAACATCAACAATGTTCAGTGTGTTGAGCAAGATGATGAGGATGAGGTCTTCTCACAGCTGATCACATCAACCAATTTCTTCTTTTGTCACCAATCAGAGTTCCAAAGACACTTGCTTAACAGGTAAAGTCTTTTATGTTTAGATTGTCATGCATCTCTACAGGTGAGTTATGTTTCATTTCATTTTAAAGAAATTGGTATCATTTTAAATTGCTATTTTTCCAAATTCGGAATAATGTACACCAGACACATTTAGATAATTTATTAAGGTCTTCCGTTTCCAACGGAAGACCTACTGATTCTGTTGGTAAAGATTATTAGGGTCTTCGGACTTCCTTCGGAAGACCCTACTGTTATTCTACTGTTTCTTATTATGTCGTCCCCAACGAAGTGTCGGGAAGACATATTGCGATTGTACGCATGTTTTTTTTTTGTCCAGGCGTTTTCTCGGAGATGGCTGGGACAATCTTCCTGAAACTTTTCTTAAAGGAGTATCACTGGTTGTAGTTGTGCCATGTGGTTATTCAGATTGAAAATGGCTATTGTTGCCATGGAAACCTGCAAAAAGCGACGAATTTTGTCCGCGAGTGTTCTCTCTGGTCCCTTGAACATTCTTAATAAACTTTTTTTTTATTTTAATGATTAGTATTTGTAATTGTGCGATTCGAATTTAAAATTTTGAAATAATCGATCATTGCCATGGAAACCAGAGGAAAGTGAAAATTCTTTTTTATAAGTTTGATTTTTAAATCAAAGTACTGAAAGTACTGATAGGAGTTGATGGTTGTCCAAGATAAGCGAATGGGTATTGTTATAGTGATACAAAAAATGAATGTCTTGTCCTAAATTATCAATAGCTGCCATGCAAATAGGGGAACAGTTCGGGGCGACATACGCTATTGCCTGCAATAGCAAACTCTCTAGTTATCATTTGCTTTTTTTTTCCCGCCGGATTTTTGACAGGCGATTTCTCAAAGACCTTTGGACTGATTTTTATGAAATTTTCAGCATTGATAGAACATTAAAAAATCTCGATACCCTTTTTTAAAATTTTGATGACTTCACTTCCGGTTCGGAAATTTTCGCAATTTAGTGATTTTTTAGGGTCAGTTTGTCCGTCGCTCTTCTATAAAACTGCTCATCACAGGAAGATGAAACTTTTAGGGAAGATAGAGCAACATTTATAGATTTGCATAGTGTTGTTAGCTTTCAACGGCAGTACTGACCTTAACGCTCGGAATGGTCTAAAAAGTCATATTGAGAGTTTCAAAATTTCTAACACTTTCTGCATGATATCTTTTTAATTGTAAATATTTTGTTAAAACATATATAACAAAATATGTGCAGAATTAAGAGATCTTTTAAATGACATCTCAAAAAAAGGGCTGGTCTCAAAATTTAGAGATCTAGAGGGTCCAGAACATTTTTCCCGATATCTCAAAAAGTATTGAGAATTTGTAATACATCAAAGAAGCAAAGTTGTTCAAATTGTCAAGTTCAATCTATTGGATTCGTAAAAATATGTACAGCATCGTCACTTCCGGCCAAACCGGAAGTACTTTGAAAACACGTGTCTTTGCCGTTCTTGACAAGTTTTTGGTAACGCATGGCTCTTGGAGCATAAAACTTAATTTTTCGTCCGCCGTCGTCACTTCCGGTAAAACCGGAAGTAGCAAAAATGGCTAACTTTTGCAATAATTAACATGGATTAAGAGGATTCAATTCATTTTGTGGCATTATTTCTCATTTTTGTAAAAAATAAAATTTACTTCCGGTCATACAGAACGGAGGACCTATTCGTTGCTTTGCAATGAGCTTTGCTCTAGTTAAATTTTTTTTTCTTCTGCTCCCTAGACTGCAACTTTGAGACCTTATATCTCACTCATTTCTCAACAAATTTCGCTCAAATTTTCAGAGGTTATAGACATTTAAAAACTCTATCAGAATGCTGACTAAAATTTCAAAAAGTCACTTCCAGTTTTGAGTTATTTCCCTTTCAACGAAAATTTTTAGGCTTTCGTTTCCAGACAAAGGCTCAGAGAAGGCTAAAGCTGGAGCAGAAATTCTACTGATTTTAGATAATAAAAGGATTGAAGTTGTGCACATCGGGTTTTTTTTCGATTTCTCTAAAAAATTGCGCTATATAGGGGTCAAAGACTAGAACGCTTACAAGAACCAAAAATTACTCATATTTTGCTTTTTATCTTCTAAACTTAAAATATTTTGTTAAATATATAGAACACAATTTGTGCAGAATTAGAAGATCTTTCAAATGATATGTCGGGAAAAGGGCTGACCCCTAAATTTAGGGATCTAGAGGGGCCAAAAGTTTTTTCCAGATATCTCAAAAAGTATTGAAAATTTGTCATCCGTCAAAGGAGCAAAGTTGTTGAAAATGTCAATCTTAATCTAATGGAGTCGTCAAAATGCGTCCAGCGTTGTCACTTCCGGCCAAACCGGAAGTAGTCGGAAAACGCGTATTTTTGCCGTTTTTGACAAGTTTTGGGGTAACATATGTCTCTGTGAGCTTAAAAATTAATTTTCAGTGCGTCGTCGTCACTTCCGGACAAACCGGAAGTAGCAAAATATTGCTTATTTTTGCATTAATTAACAAAGCTTTAGAATGCAAAGCATTTTTGGGCGTTATTTCTCATTTTTGTTAAAAATGAAAGCTACTTCCGGTCAAACAGAACGGAAGACCTACTCGTTGCTTTGCAACGAGCTTTAATCTAGTTTCATTTATATTTCAGATATTGTCACGCTCTCTGCCTATTGGATGCCACCTATAGAACAACAAAGTATGCTTTACCTCTTTTCTTTCTGGCATTGAAAACAAATATTGGTTTTAGTGTTGTGGCAGAGTTTGTTGTCCAGAATGAGACCAAGGACTTGATTATACAGGGTTTACAAACTGTCCAAAACTGGGCCAACACAGCTCCAGACAAACCAGAAGGCTGGGAATAGAAACCTAAGTTTTTCATGACAGATTCTGTGAGAGGGAAATAGTTGCCATAGAGGATGTAGTTGAATTTAAAGGACAGAGTAGATGTACATGTAACCTGGAACAGTGTTAGAAAATTGTTTTGCTATCTGATTCAAATTATTATCTTATTTTTAAAGAAATATTTGATACAATTCTTGTTATAGATAGTTTTGTATTCCTTTGCGACTTCCACCGCGAGCAAAGCTGGACCAGATGGGTCAGCAAAACTGATAATGGTCTGGTTGGAAGTAAAGACAAAGTCCTAGCCATGTTAAGAAGGTGTGCCCACTCTTGTTCAGAGGAGCAGTTTGAGAGTGCACAAGCATTTCTCACAAACTCTGTGGAGTGGAATGGAAATGCTAGGTTCAGGAATTGGTTTAACAAGACCTGGCTATCAGAGAAAAAAGTATTTCACATTTTCTTATTAATTTAGATAAATCTGATCAGTTTATGAATGCATATTTTTTGACACACTTTTAGATTTTATGTAAAAAATTATAGAGCAAGAGCCATTATACATAAAATGGCCCTGTACTTATATCAATTAATTAACTATCACCCTCTTTCCCATTTCATATATCAAAAGAAAGTAGACACTTGGAGCTCTCATTTCCTATAATGAATTTCGTTTTTGAGAATCCAGATATTTAAAAACGGGTTTGAGAAATTCCAATGTTCTTGAAATTTGCAGAAAACGTGCGTATTTGACTACTTTCAGCAAAGAATTAAAATATGAGCACAGCCCACGATCCAAAAAATAAAACATGTTTTTTGAACTTCAGAAATAGAGCTTTCATTATGTATTTGCATACTTTGGATCAGAGGTTGTGCTTTATATGAAATATTGAAAAGAGCTTCAACTTCATGTCATTTTCAAAGGAATTTAGAGGATATGAGGAAAATGACGCATTTTATGACGTCATAATGCATTGATTATATGGAAAATTTCGTCACAATTAATAGATACGTGGTCACCAACACTCCAAGTAATAAAACTGCATTTGCAACCTAAACTGGTTGGTTTTGATTTTTCAGAAATTCTCAGGGCCAAATATGGCCCAAGGTGGCTCTACCTCTTTGTGTAGTTTCTGTATAAAGTTTGTCAGTTTTCTTATAATGCAACTGCTTGCTTAATAAGTTATCAATTGTTCTTTTTACTTATTTTTTAATAATCAACACAGAGATTTAACAGTTTTTATTTACATTTTTAGCGTTGGCTTTGGGCTTATAGATATGGTAAAGGCCTCCTAGTAAATACCAACATGGGCTTGAGAGGCAAAACAACATTTTCAAATACAAATTCCTTGAGCAGAGAAAAGATAATCATCTCTCGGGAATGATCTCCAGTTTGATCACTGAGTATTTGCCTGCTATGATGCTGAAGTAAGTACCTAAAAGTATTACTCAAAATGCTTGTAATAATTTAAATATTGTAATTGAATTTTAGTTGTTTATTTCAAGCATCGGAATCCATGTGATAGTCTAGAGAAAGTACCTTATTAACTGATTGTTATTACATCATCAAAAGCATGTTAAATTTCAAAATTCAAATTGAATGTCATTTTTGTTTTCTTTAGCTGCATGTAAGTAGATCAGTAAAGTACTGTAAGACATGCTTTGGCATATACATAAACCTAAGTAAAAAAATACACTCATTTTTTAATCTACAAGTTTATGCACTGCAAAGCAAAAGATAATATAAGAAAGAGATTTCATTACAAGCACATTTCATCATTCATGATTAGAAATTATATATAGATATAAGAATTGTTAAAAATATATGTTCCATTCTAATGTATGAGTTTTTTTTTTCAATTTGCTATAAAGACAATTGGAAACCGAAATACAAAAGTATTTTCAAAATAACTTTACACTAATATCATTTAATGCATGTGTCATGATATAATGTAAAAATTTTTTTCTGAGCAGCAAAATTACATAGACAGTAAGTATAAGCAGTGTATTTTTGCATCTTATTGTTTCTAATGCTTTCCTGCCACTATTTAATTGATACTTTTAAATAAACAACTTAGTTGTAATTATAAATTATTCTCTGAGTATTAAACTAATAGGGAATAAATGTATGTATCTTGTGTGTGTGTGTGTATGTGTGTACCCTGTACATGTGTTGAGGTGAATGAGTACCCTACTGTATCTTATCATGTATTATTATGTATATTCTTTTTATAAGAAGAATGAGATAATTATTTTTAAAAAGGAAAATATGAATATTAAGCTTTTACTTGCTAAAGGAGAAGGTTTGTAAGTAAATTTTTAATTAAATGTCAAGACGTTGATGCATTTTTATTTTGTGATGATCCAGTGGGGAACACTATTCAATAAAATATAAGTGAAGTCCATAATACTTTTGTAAAAAAAAAAAAAAAGAAAAAAGAATAATACACTGTACATGTAATAACTTTAGACTCAAATTTACAAAAATGCAGCTTCCTGGAGTTACATACTGTATTTAAAAAATGTTTCTAAATTCTTCAATTCTTTATTTTCATTTAATTAAATTATTACTGGTGATGGAGGGTGGAAGTTTTACATTGTAGTCTATTTATAATATAATGCACCAGAGATATTTATCAACGTAAAATGGTTCATAATTGTTAAATGCTACATGTAGCAACCTTGATTTTGAGCTTTCTTTTGCCGGAACGATGCATTCCTTGGACACTGTTTGCTCATTTGCTAAAGTTAAAGTGTTTTTACATGTACCCTATATTATTTCATTTATACCTATTTTGATTTTTAATCTGCTTTTTGTGTGAAAAGTGTCTTTGATTTTATGTAACTTCCATTTTAAATACTCTGAATTTACATTAATAGACATGTAAATAAATATGTTACAAAAATCACATAGTTCATGTTTCTTACAACGTACATGCACACATATCATAATTTAATTCAAAAGTAATTTATTCAAGCTATGTGACAAGAAAATTATTCTCATTTCTAATATCAAAAAAATATTTTTAAATTAATAATAATTTTCACACCTGTCAGCTTTACTTATTTCATTCAAAAATCCTGTGCTAGCTGTTGCTGTACACCTTTTTTCTAATTCTCACAACTGTTAAATAATATATGTATGTACAATATTCTATTGAAATTGAAAAGCATAATCTCTATAAATATATATATTTGCCTATGAATTTTATCCTAAAGATTTCTTTCTTTCTAGTTTTTTTTCACCTCTGAATATTATCATAACGATTTTCATAGGTACACTCGTGACAACGTGTTGGCCTTGGAAAGAGTTGGTCGTTCTTATATTGCAGAAATACCAGATTTTTTGAAGAACAGACCAGCATCTTTTAATAAGCACTGCATGACGAAAATAGATCTTGCAGAAACAGTGGAGGAGACCGATATCATGCAGATATCTGCCAACTGTTTTAAGGTATGTTCATTTACCAGGTACAATGTAGTTGTATTGGCTTTAAATAGAAACAAAGGTGTAAATAATACATGAGCATTCAAATATATTATTTCAATTAATTTGAGTTTAAAACTATAAACATGTATTTTATTAACAAAGTTATAATTTAAGCAAAGGCATTGTTGTATTTATCTTCTCCTGAGACATTTAAGGTAGAAAACTGTTAAAGACAATATTTTGAAAGTATCTGTTGAATATTATTTTGCAGATTAAAAGTTTGTCAGACTCTCGAAAGAAGGTAGAATATGATGTCCTGATAGATAATGGCCATGGTATGCCAAGTTGTGGGTGTCATGCATGGACCTGGACTCTTCTGCCATGCAAACATATATTTGCAGTCATCAATGGCAGATTTCCTGATGTATCACGGAAGAACATCCCCTTGAGTTACAGCAACTCACCTTTTTTCACATTAGATTTTGATGTTGTGACCATATCAGTGTCCGGTTCTGTAACAAATGAAGATGAACTTTGTGACGAGGAGGATGTATTATATGATATCACTGGTGAAGACATAGGGCTCTCTGATGCAACTCTACAATCTTGCAAAAAAATGCAAAGATCAAAATTAAAAATTTTAGCCACCAAATGTAGAGAGAGTCTTTCAATCATTCAAAATGCCACCTATCTTTGCCAAGATGAAACTACACTAGAACATCTTAGTGTTTTACTCAATGAAGCATCCTCCTTCATAAACAACAGGCTACATAAGGAGGAGGGCCTAATCCCAGAACCTTCTAAAAAAAGAAAAAGAGTTCAAGAACAACCAATGTCTGCCAAAAGAAAAAAATTGGACACAAAATCAGAAAATCGTCTAAAATCAAGAAAAAGAAAGGAAAATAGAAGTTCAAGACATGGAAAGACAACATCCAGAAACATCTCATTAGAAGATCAAAAAAGAGAAGAACAAGAAGAGGAAATGATAATAATTGATGGCCATTCAACTGTGCCACAATCAATTCTGGAGTGTATTGCAGGTAGTTTCCATCCAAAAAAATAAAGAAAGAAAACATCACCAGTAAGACAGCATTTAATCTAACACATGCATTTTTCTTTGGCAGAAATAGTCAGTCAGATGACAAAAATTGAATGGGAGGCTCTTATATTCAAGGCAACAAAAGAGGCTGCATCATCAACATATACAATCTTACAAATTGCCATTACTTTACTTGAAGAATACTGTGAAGATGATCACATTCAGACTCTGAAGACAATATCTGATAACTATTGCCCAAAAGATATGACAAATCCATAGATATTTAGAATGACACTTTTAATGCTACATAAACTCGGTAATTATATATATTACCTTTTAATTGTGAAAATAAATATATATTTAATGTGCCTATATCCTTGAGTAATTTTAACATTATACTTTTCTTGTTGAGACAAAAAAATTCATTTTGAAAAGAAATTTTGAGAAGGAACGCATGGAGAGGGAAGCTGCCGAAAAAGCATGTGTAGAAGCTATAGCTCGGATGGAAGGTTTCAACAAATCAGAACCTACCTCATCAGGTGAGATACAGATTTTGAAGTTTGAATTTTGTTTAATGCCTCTCAACAAATAAATATCTGATGCCCTAAATGATAGATATGTACCGGTAGCTAAATATTCAAAAGTTATGACCAAGGTTAAAGATTTTGAAAAGTTGGTCAAACTTCAAGATCACAGTGTCAAAAATCACAGTGTTTTGAGTAAGGCCTTGTCACAAGTAACACATCTGTGTAATATGAAAATGTTATCTCTACTTATTCAAAAATTATAACCACGGTTAAGGTTTTTGTGACAGGCGGACAGATGAATGAGAATTAATGCTCCCTCACTTTCTCAAAAGTAGGGGTCAAAGAATATATATATAGTCATTAATAAATATTATTATGGACTCATTTATTTAAAACCCTTTTTTACATTTAATTAGTAATGAATGTACATGTATATTTTTCATCTTATATTCTATTAAAGCATCTGAAATCAGAAGCCATTCTAAGAAAAAAGGGAAAAAGAAAGTACAGTGGGAAACGGGCGAATCAACGGCTCACTGTAAAGGGAAAACCTGGACTGACATTGATTCACAAAAAGGTAACATAGATTAAAGAGATTTACTGTTTAATTTTTAAATACTTTTTGTATGAATACATCTGATATAAGTATTAAACACTTTATAGCCAACAACAAGCTTATGAAAGTATGGGATCAGGAAACGGCAACGAATTACATTAAAACCCGAGTTTATGGTTATAAAGTCAGTGATGCTGATCTCATGTCTCTAAAAAGTCCAAAGTGGTTGACAGATCAGGTATTCATTTTTTTTATTACATCACTAAAAATAATTCTTTTAGCCTGCATGTTATTGTATTGCTTTAACCATCACAGTTTGAATGAATAATAAACTGATTATGGCACAATTTTGCATTTATAGGTACTTGATGCATACCTGTCATATCTAGCTCAGAAAGAGTGGGATAAGGGGGAAAAAAGTAAAGCATATGGGTGTATCCAAGATGACAAGTATCATCAATGAACATGTTCAGTCTTCAGAAAAAATGTTTTTTAAATAATCTTAATCTAATTTCTTTTGTGCAAAACATTGCAAAAATGAGCAATTTTATGTTTGAGTTTTATAAGTGAATAATTAGAGAGTCATCATTTCAAAGCACATTGATTTTAAGCATTTGTAATGAATTGTTTTATAAAGTTAAATGATATATGTATGCTTCATCATACTTCAGTGTCGTGTCATGGAATATGACTCCATCATCGGTGTGTATCATCAAAGAGGACATTGGGATCTAGTTTTCAAATTCATTCGCAAGAAATTTCACACAAACTTTACTGATATTGCAATATTGCCTTCATTTCAAGAAATTTCCATGATTTTAATAGTTAATAAAGATCTACATAGTAAAGTTCATTCAATTTCATCCCAATGTAGTTAATTGAACCAAAGTTGCACACAGTATACTTCTACAATCCACTCGGAGAGACAACATTTCAATGCAGACAAGTGCTCAATGGCTGGAAGTTTGCTCAAATTCATGTTTTCATAAAATCTATATTCTTTCTTAATTTTGGGATATAAAGAAGCATTATTTTCTTGTATGCATACCCTTTTTTCAAAAATAAAAAAAAACAATACATGAAGAAATAAAACTCTTCTAATTTGATTTGAAAAGATTTTCTTTCTATTCCAGTTTTCCTAATTCTGCACACTGAAAGTAAGCATTCACAATTTTTTATTTAATTTAAGAAATTACATGGGAAGAAACCTTCTTTTAAGTGAACTGAAGTGAAAGAACATTCAAAGCAGAAAGATGGTTCAAGTTGTGGAGTGTTCTGTTTAATGGTAAGTACATTTAAAAGCACCAAGCGTTTATCCTGTGTTTACATAATAAAGTACAAGGCTTAACAATCATTAAAGTTAAAGCCATTCACACTGTATAAACTGTCAATTTCTTATCTAGTATGCAGAGAGACACCTTTGTGGACAGTCTCTCTTGAATATTACAAAAGAAGATGTTCAGAGGAAAAGGAAAGAAATAGGAACTACCCTTCTGCTGTTTGAAGGTTAGTTTAAAATGAAGTCATTCACAATAGATGATTAAAAGTTTAGTGGCTTTTCCTCTTTACTCTGTATATATTTAATGAACATGAACTCTTTGATACTATCAGAATTAAAAATAATCTTATAATTTTTTTTTGTAACACAGTACACATAAATGATTGTTGTACTTGCTGTGGATTGAAGATAGATGATCGTAAAGATGATTTGGTAAGTTTGGTATATTGTTGCTTGTTGAATATCAGCTACATGTACTCAAACATTTCAAATTAAAATGATAAATTGCAGGAATGACACATATGGGGATAACAAACAGTATTCAAGATAAAAAGTTTTTCTTTTAATATTCTTACATATTTTTTTATTTTTTCTGCTTTAAGGTTCCTTGTCATGTTGAAATTCCACAAAAATAACTATTGTGTTGGAGAAGATTTTGCTAAACAGTCATCCGTTCAGTACTTTACATGGAAAGATTGCCCAATGAAGTCAAATGAATCAAAATGATGATCTAGGAGAGTGACATAGGATCTATTATTCTGCCCCTGTGTTAGTACTTATATTGGGGACTATGTATTGTAGTCAGGAACTAAGGAATAGTACTCCCAACCTGGGAGGATCCAGTAGAGTGACCTAGGATCCAGTAGACTGCCCTGTGTTAGTACATATATTGGGGACAATATATTGTACTTATAATAAGTCAGGAACTAAGGAATAGTACTCCTAACCTGGGAGGAACCAGTAGAGTAACTTAGGATCCAGTAGACTGCCCTGTGTTAGTACTTATATTGGGGACTATGTATTGTACTTACAATAAGTCAGGAACTAAGGAATAGTACTCCTAACCTGGGAGGAACCAGTAGAGTGACCTAGGATCCAGTAGACTGACCCTGTGTTAGTACTTATTTTGGGACTATGTAATGTACTTACAAGAAGTCTGGAACCAAGTAATAGTAATCCTAACCTGGGAGGATCCAGTAGAGTAACCTAGGATCCAGTAGACTGACCCTGAGTTAGTACTTATATTGGGGACTATGTATTGTATTTACACTCAGTCTGGAACCAAGGAATAGTACTCCTAACCTGGGAGGATCCAGTAGAGTGACCTAGGATCCAGTTGACTGCCCATGTGTTAGTACTTATATGGGGGACTATGTATCGTAGTTATTCTTTGTCAGGAACTGCAGGACCCAGAAAAGTTTTCTTGTTACCAAATGTTCTATCTTGGTAGTATTACCATTGGTGACCACATTAATTTTTGTTGTTTTTATCAATATATAATTAGACTAGTTCTCAGAAACTTCATTACCATTGCCTTTGAAGAAATTAAACAAATAAATTCAATCATAGGCTACAAATAAAAACGGGCAAAAACTCGATGACACCTAAAATATCTAACCATATTTTTTTATCTTTTCAAATCGTAGAATACAGGGAATATGTTTAAATATGTATAATTTTTTGGTATTTTTTTTATTTATCTCTTAATCTTTTGCTCTTTATTTTCTTTAAAAATTGTATTTTTTAAAAATTTGTGTTAATTACTGTTTGTAAATAACATAATTTTTTGTAAATGTGTCAATATAAATAAATGAATTACTTACAAATAAAATAATACAAATATTTAATGGCACAAACACAATTATAATACTTTGCAAGGGCCCATTGAACTTCAGTAGATAATGTTTACATACTTTTAGGTAGCATTAAGTAAGATGATCTTAGATTCAGTCTCAAATAAATTTGACTGTATCTTCAAAATTTGTATACTTGGGTATCTCGGTTTACATATGATTGTAGCATGCACCTTTCAAGATTAATATTTTGCTGTTTTATATAATAAATATTTCTATACACGTATATATTTTAATTTTTCTAAATATTTAACATAAATATATCCTTGATTGTCTTTGTTGTATCAGGGACTTATATACTAAGTATATAGGCCCCTGGTTGTATTCGATGAATGTAGATACACGATGAATATAAATAAGGAAAGTGTGAATTATGTAATGTATTTTACAGGAAGGAGACCACTATTATTGTCATTACTTGTAACCTCCTCAACTCCAAATGGTCAACACGGCATTTAAAGAAAAATTAAGTTCTCTGCTGTAGGAAAATTATATATGAAAAAAATAAATTAAATTTGCACATTGGTGAATGCAATTGATTTATTTATAAATGTGATGAATGATATATTTCATATTGGTATTTTTTGTTGTTCAAATTCTAATAATTAATTCCAATGTTTATTGGTATTGTATGTCTATAAACTACAGGTAATGTGAGCAATGAGCTCACTAAATTATATCCCCGCCTCCCATATGATTGTAATGGAAAAGTCCATGTTTTGCTGTGGCTGGGAAACACAAAATATGTCGGATCAAAAAGTAAAACAGGAGGTGAACTGCACAAGGGCAATATGTACCGGTAATGAAGATTCTGTGAAAGTTTCAGTAAATTTCACTCAGTGGTATAGGCGGAGTTGTGGATTAGAGATGGCTACCCCAAAGCGTAACAGACAGACATACGGACGGACAGCTAGACGTACAGACGGACGGATGTACGATTACAGTGTACCCTCCCTCTTTTCAGGCGTTTTTAAAATATATAATGAAATGAATTGTACGCAGTAACTGTATATTAACGATCTATTCACAAATTTGTACACGATCTTCACTTTATTTGATGTGTCATTTTAATGCATTACATAAAGAACACAATAACTTAATAATGGTTAACAGAAATAAAACCAATGAATCATTGATTGATTAATTCCATCCTAACCCCCCACCCCCTGGAAAATAATTGTATGAGGTAGAGGGAGGAATACAGAATAAGAATTCATTTGTTTGCAAAATATATCTACAAATCTTTGGTCTTTGGATGTGAATAGATTTTGAGATTTAACACATTACATTGAAAACTGGGCGTGTTGTCGAATAAAAACGAATGTATTTTTATTCCGGAAAACACTTATCTGCATCGGGTTTTGTTTTTGATACTTTTCGTTCATGAATATTTATTAAAATGACGTAGGGCGGCCTAGCGGATCCTTTCTACCGCTTACCGCCTTTTTTGCACAGCTTCGATCAACCGACCTCTTCTTGAATACGAACGCGGGGCTTATGAATATTCTTTGTGAATGGAGGAATATGAAATTTAACTGTCACCCAGAGTGACCCTCTTGGAAAAAATGTCCTATAGATCCGCGCCTTTTTTTTAAAATGTACATAAATATCAATATAAAAATAAAATTTAATCAAATATGTGTGGCAGTTGGCAGTAAGCAGTCAGCAGTTGGCAGTAAGCAGTTGGCTGTCGTATATGGCATTCCATAGACAGCAGAGAACTTAATCTTTCTTTAAATGCCGTGTTGACCATTTGGAGTTGAGGAGGTTACAAGTAATGAAAATAATAATGGTCTCCTTTCTGTAAAATACATTATATAATTCACACTTTCCTTATCTACATTCATCGTGTATCTACATTCATCGAATACAACCAGGGGCCTATATACTAGTCTTAGTATTTAAGTCCCTTATACAACAAAGACAATCAAGGATATTTTTGTGTTAAATATTTAGCAAAATTAAAATACATACGTGTATAGAAATATTTATTACATAAAACAGCAAAATATTGATCTTGAAAGATGCATGCTACAATCATATGTAACCGAGATATACAAATTTTGAAGATACAGTCAAATTTATTTGAGACTGAATCTAAGATTATCTTACTTAATGCTACCTAAAAGTATGTAAACATCTACTGAAGTTCAATGGGCCTTTGCAAAGTATTATAATTGTGTTTGTGCCATTAAATATTTGTATTATTTTATTTGTAAGTAATTCATTTTTTTATATTGACACATTTACAAAAAATTATGATATTTACAAAGAGTAATAAACAAAAACTTGAAAAAATACAATTTTTTAAGAAAATAAAGAGCACAAGATTAAGAGATAAAAAAAATACCACAAAATATACATAATGTTTAAACATATTCCCTGTATTCTAAGACACTTAATCAGGAACTAAGGAATAGTACTCCTAACCTGGGAGGATCCAGTAGAGTGACCTAGGATCCAGTAGACTGCCCCTGTGTTAGTACTTATATTGGGGACTATGTATTGTACTTACATTAAGTCAGGAACCAAGGAATAGTACTCCCAACCTGGGAGGATCCAGTAGAGTGACCTAGGATCCAGTAGACTGCCCATGTGTTAGTACTTATATTAAGGAGCATGTATTGTACTTACAATTAAGTCAGGAACTAAGGACAGGGGCTGACAAATAGATTCTTAAGGCACTTGTCCAAGGGCAAGTACATGGTCAAAATTGACTTGCCCTACCTGAATTTTTGCTTGCCCTACCATAAACTAATTCTGTATTTACAGATATTTTCAAACAAAGAGGAAGACAAATGCTGAGTAAATCATACAAGCCCCTATGCCCAGCTTTAAATTTATGGCCTACAAATAAATTCTAATAAATAAATTTTGATATAAGTCACTTGCCCACGAGCAAGTGGTTGATAAAATTTCGATTGCCCACCTCTAAAATTCACTAGCCCCGGGCGTCGGGCAATGGGATTTGTCATCCCCTGAAGGAATAGTAATCCCAACCTGGGAGGATCCAGTAGAGTGACCCAGGATCCAGTAGACTGCCCTATCTTAGTACTCACATGGAGGACTATGTATTGTACTTACAATAAGTCAGGAACTAAGGAATAGTACTCCCAACCTGGGAGGATCCAGTAGAGTGACCTATGATCCAGTAGACTGCCCCTGTGTTAGAACTTATATTGGGGACTATGTATTGTACTTACCCAGTCTAGTAGTAGTTTATGTGAAAAATTGCATTTCTTGGAGAAATTAAATTAATGGGTCTTTTTATACCTCAAAAACTATGAATATTAAATCCCCACAATAAATTGATCTCATACTAAGCAGTTTCCTCCGTAATATTTTCAAAATTTTAGATAAAATACTTCAAAACTATAAAGTTGCATTCAAATTGCCTTATCTATCTGTTATATTATACAGTCTACTCCAGATATATTTCAATTCAAGAAACAACCATTTGTTTTCAATATTTACAGATTTTTCAGACAGATGATTTTACTTATATACTGTATGGAACATTTCCCTGTTTACATTAAAGGTACTTGGACACAGATTTGAAGTTAATATTTTCTCATTTTTTCTGTATAATATCACGAATTATATATTTTAATAGCATTTCACACAAAAATTAATTAAAAATCTTATTTCATTTAAAAGTTATTAAAACTTTAAATTTTTTGGCGGGTTTGATTGACACATCCTTGCACTTTCACAAATTTTAACTTTATTCTTAATCCTTAGGAAAAGTGGCAATTTTGATGTGTTTTAATGAGAAATATTAAAACTTTTATCAAGAAAAATAATTTTATTCAGAGTAGAAATGTTAGAAAGCAAAACACCTTCACAAGTATCGTCATTCCGAACTAAGAGATGCGTACAAAGTTTAGCAAATCGAGCACACTCGTGTTATGTACACAATTTTTTTGTAAACAGGGCTCGAGTTCTGTTATTGTTTATATTTAGAATTCACCGGGTGCGTTCAGTCGTCACAGTCTGCTTACCACAACTGCACGGACTGACAATATATTGTGTGTTTGTTTTGCTTTCGAACGTGTCTACTCTGAATTTTCTGGATTATAGTATTAATATTTTTCATTTATACAAAACGAGATTGCCACTTTTCCTAAGGATTAAGAATAAAATCAAATTTGTGAGAGTGCAAGGATATGTCAATCAAACCCGCCGAAAAATTTGAAATTTCAATATCTTTTAAACGAAATAAGATTTTTAATTAATTTTTGTGTGAAATGCTATTTAAATATATAAGTCGTAATATTATAGAGAAAATAATAACTTTAAATCTGTGTCCAAGTACCTTTAACTGACAGTCAAAATTTTGAGCAATTTACTCAGTAGGTTGAATGGAATCAAGCAAATTAATCATCTTTGATATTTTAAGGCAATATTTATTTGTTTCAGTCTTGTGAGAAGGCCCTGAAGGCAGTGTTGTATGGTCAGGATGCCAACATTGCCTCCATCTATAGGAATACCCATGACTTGTCATCGCTTGTCTCGGCTTCTCCCTCCCCTCCTTCAGCTCACAAACCAGTGAATGAGTTCGCTAGTAATATCACCAGTTATCACACTACCATGAAATACCCTGCTGATGGACAGCTACCAGGAGACAGGTTTACCAAGGAGCAAGCCCAGAATGCTGTGGGTATTGCCAGGAGAGTTATTGAGGAATGCGAGAACTGCTTAGTGTGATGGACAATAAAGCAAGAGTTACTGAGGCATGTGAGAAGTGCTTATTGTGTTGGATAAAAAAGCAAGTTATTGATGCAGCTAAGAACTTCTTAGATTGATGGGAAAATAAGAGTTATTGATTTATGTGAGAACGGCTTGTGATATGGTGAACAAAAAGTGTTACTGAGGCATGCAAGAACTGCTTATAAGTTTGATAGCTCATAGTGATTTTGTATCGGTGAACATGACAAGTTCTTTAATTGTAGTGTTAATATCAAAGTGAGAAACTTTTTTTTTTTACAAGATTGGAAACTTTTCGTATTCATTCAGTTTTCAGTTTCATAGAATGGTTAATAATTAGATGTAGATTGTGATGAAAGCTTTACTGTGTTTTAGTATTTCTTTTTTGTGAAGTTATTTTTTTTTATAATGGAAGTGTACAATCTATCTTTACAAGGTCTCTGTTTTATAAACTACTTGATGGGTGTATTTTTTCTGCAATCTGGTATTGCTCTTGTCACATTGTTGTCATTTTTTTCTGTTTTTTAATTTTTTTTTATACACAATTGGGAGAATGATATGCAACCATTCACATGCATTGACCTTTGGGTGAGGATGTGCCAAAGTAATAAAATTAATTGACTTGCCAACATAAGTTTAACCAGGGAGGCTTCATTCACCAATGTTTTAAGGAAATGTAAATCAGGGCAGTGTCATGGTCCATAGGCCTCGTGTGTGTTCGTATTAATACTCACTTTAGTGGTTAGCATACACTCTAGATATTGTTAAAGGAATGCACAGAGTAATCTAAATGCATCCAGGTGAGATATTTTTTACAGGGTATGTGCCCATTGTTACAATTTATGCTCTTTTTTTGTGTGTTAGAATTCTTACTTTTAGTGATCATATGCATAATTTAGATATTGATATAGAAATGTACTTGAGTATTGTACTTGCATTTGAGAGAAGTATTGATATTTTTCTGACAGATATGTATTGATAGATACATTTATGCAATTGCTGCTCTTGTTGAGTGCAATTCTTACTTTAGTGGTATGTATTACTATAGTTTACATTTTGTCAGAGAAAAGTATTCTTCGAGTGATCTACTTGCATCTGATCATGAGTAAAGTACATGTATTATGATTTTTCTGAAGGGGTATGTGCCAATACACTTGTTGCAATTGCTTAAAAAAGCTATTGATAACTAATCCTCTTCTGAATTTTGTTCTTCAGTTTGATTTTTTTAAAATTATGCTTTTATTTTTTTCTTGTATGTTTAATACATGTAGCTGACCATTTTGCAGTTCTCATAATCCCTTTTTTTTAGCTCACCTGAGCCAAAGGCTCAAGTGAGCTTTTCTGATCACAATTTGTCCGTTGTCTGTCGTCGTTGTCGTCGTCGTCGTTGTCGTCGTCGTCGTCGTTGTTGTAAACTTTTCACATTTTCGACTTCTTCTCAAGAACCACTGGGCCAATTTCAACCAAACTTGCCACAAAGCATCCTTGGGTAAAGGGGATTCAAGTTTGTTCAAATGAAGGGCCACGCCCTTTTCCAAGGGGAGATAATTATGAATTAGAGAAAAATTAATGGCATTTTTAAAAAATCTTCTTCTCAATAACCACTGGGCCAGGAAAGATGAAACTCATGTGGAATCATCCTCAGGTAGTGTAGATTCAAATTTGTTCAAATCATGACCCCCAGGGCTAGGGTGGGGCCAAAATGGCCGACCCAAGTTT
>PRKT01000670.1:242068-266986 GCA_003671525.1 Saccostrea glomerata
TCTTTGAAGAGAAACGCTTTTTAGGTGTTTAGATCAAAAGAAGTTGCAAGGACGGCGTTTTTAGCTCACTTAGGCCAATGGCTCAAGTGAGCTTTTCTGATCATTTAAATTGTTGATATCAAAGATGGCGGGAAATGCAGCTTCTAGTCCATCCCAGACTCTAACTTTAGTTCTAAGTGTCAAGGATATGCTCCGAAAACGATCGATTTTTAGGCCGAGGCAGGCTACTGACAGAAAAGTTTGTTACAAGAATTTCACCAACCTTGTTTAAAGTCAGCATTACTTACATGTTATGGTCGCTATATATTGATCTTTTCACATATATAACTATCATTAAATTCATTTTGACCGATGTGTCTTATTCTAATTTTAAGCTCTTAATTTTGTTAATTTTTTCACTGAATTTGACTAGATGGGATGTTCTGCCCACCTGATCAATATAATTTTTATATAGGGCTCACTTTCTAGACACCAATTTTCCAGGGTTTTTGTATTATGCCCTATTCATAGTTTTGTAGTTATTTATTGATGTGGATTGCCAAAAAATTAAGTTTTCATGCTTGAAGATAACTGAAATCGTGTACTGATCAAAATGTACATATATACGCGGGATGATCTGTTTATTTCTATTATTCTTGGAATGGGGAAAAATTTTAAACCGAAACATAAAAATAGAAATACTTGTAAATGCCGTAAAACAACTTCCCAGTTAAAAAAATGTTCAAACTCTGAGGTGGGGTCAGTATTCAACAGGGTCTATTTTCAAAATGACCCCGGGTATTAATTCAACGACTTTTGGTTTCAATTTTCAACGGAGAAAAAACACCCCTGGTTCAATATCCAACGTTGAAAAATGAACCTCGGGTCAATTTTCAATTGGGGTCAATATTCAACGTTACACCGGCATCTTTTTCCGGATTTAGGGTGTTAAAAAAACTTGAATCTAAGTCAAGGAAGAGCTTATCGATATATGAGACCTTTTACAAGCATTTAGATGACCGTAAATAAACACATGTGCAAGTCCAAAAAGGCGGCAACTATCATATAAACAAGGTATTCATGTTGTTGGGGGAATGATGCCCTTTTCCAACCTTTCTCCAGATGCAATATCTAAATTGGCTAACTTCGAACTGGTATATTGGAGAGTGCTCATCTTTGTCCTAACAGACAGATCAAAACAATATTTTGGTGTTGAGAGATATGTCAAATTTAATTAATATGAATTTTTTGTTAGCTCTACTGGTCAGAGACCAGAAGAGCTTATGCGATAGTAAGGTGTCCGTCCGTCTGTCTGTCTGTCCGTCTGTCTGTAAACAATTTTTCAAAACGCTACTCCTCCTACAGTTTTGATCTGATTTCAATATAACTTGGCACACATGTATACTAGACTAAGATACATAAAATAGTGCATCTGTTTTTAATTTCGATGAACGATGTTGCCATGGTTACTAAAAATAGAATTTTCTGTGAAATTCCTTTAAAACGCTACTCCTCCTACAGTTTTGATCTGATTTCAGTATACTTTGGCACATAAAATAGAGCATCGGTTTTTGATTTCAATGAACGGTGTTGCCATGGTTACTAAAAATAGAATTTTCTGTGAAATTCCTTTAAAAAGCTACTCCTCCTACAGTTTTGATCTGATTTCAGTATACTTTGGCACACAAGTAGACTAGACTAAGATACATAAAATAGAGCATCGGTTTTTGATTTCAATGAACGGTGTTGCCATGGTTACTGAAAATAGAATTTTCTGTAAAATTCCTTTAAAACGCTACTCCTTCTACAGTTTTGGTCTGATTTCAATATTACTTGGCACACAAATAGACGAGACTTAGATACATAAAATAAAGCATCGGTTTTTGATTTCAATGAACGGTGTTGCCATGGTTACTGAAAATAGAATTTTCTGTAAAATTCCTTTAAAACGCTACTCCTTCTACAGTTTCGATCTGATTTCAATATAACTTGGCACACAAGTAGACTAGACTAGAATACATAAAAGAGTGCATTTGTTTTTGATTTTGATGAATGGTGTTGCCATGGTTACTAAAAATAGAATTTTCTGTGAAATTCCTTTAAAACGCTACTCCTCCTACAGTTTTGATCTGATTTCAGTATAACTTGGCACACAAGTAGACTAGACTAAGATACATAAAATAGAGCATCGGTTTTTTATTTCAATGAACGGTGTTGCCATGGTTACTGAAAATAGAATTTTCAGTGAAATTCCTTTAAAACGCTACTCCTTCTACAGTTTTGATCTGATTTCAATATTACTTGGCACACAAATAGACTAGACTAAGATACATAAAATAGAGCATCTGTTTTTGATTTCGATGAACGGTGTTGGCCATGGTCACTAAAAATAGAATTTTCTGTGAAATTCCTTTAAATTGCTACTCCTCCTACAGTTTTGATCTGATTTCAATATAACTTGGCACACAAGTAGACTAGACTAGAATACATAAAGAGTGCATTGGTTTTTGATTTTGATGAATGGTGTTGCCATGATTACTAAAAATAGAATTTTCTGGGGAAATCCTTTAAAACGCTACTCCTTGTACAGTTTTGGTCTGGTGGCAATGGTTTCTTTTCTAATCCTTTGTTATAAGTACAAACCAGTAGAGCTACAGTCTCGACAGAGACTTCTGGTTTGTAAAATATTCAAAATTTGATACCGAATATAGATCAAAGCCTTTTGTTGATTAAGATGCCTAATTTAAAAATAATGAAGTATTATGAACATTACATACTGTGCGGTACATAACAAAAATTTAAGAGGCCGGGACTTCATCAAGAAAGTATTAGGCTTATGTGCTGCAGGTTCAAGAAACTAATTAATATTATTAGCTCACCTGAGCTGAAGTCTCAGGTGAGTTTTTCTGATAAAATTGTTGTGGTCGTAAGCTTTTCACATTTTCATCCCCTTCTCAAGAACCACTGGGCCAATTTCAACCAAACTTGCCACAAAGTATCCTAAGTGGGTATACAAAGGGGATTAAATATGTACAAATGAAGGGCCATGCCCTCTTCAAAGGGAGATAATTATGAATTAGTGAAAAATTAATGGCATATTTTAAAAATCTTCTTTTCAAGAACCACAGGACCAGGAAAGATAAAACTTATGTGGAAACATCCTCAGATAGTGTAGATTCAAATTTGTTCTGTTCAATAAGCTGTGGTTAACTGACCAAATCGTAGACACCAAATCGGAGCTCTAATGATCATATACTGAAAATGAATTAATGCATTGAAATTTGCTCTTTGGTATTAATCAACCATTTATGATGAGTAAAGATGCCTTTTTGAGAAATTATGAAATATGTGGCCCAAGGTCAGTGGTTCCTGTGGGGTTGGGCACTACTGATTATTATAGTGGAAATGTACTTTTTCTGTGTCCCTCTGATCTGCGTCTGGGTATAAGTAATCAAATAATTAAGCATGCTAACCGCTAAGTGTATTGTTATGATTAGCAATGGTGCCTCTTTCAAAATTGTGAATTTTATGGCCTGTGGTTTAAAACATGAACCAAATTCAATTGTTGGAAAGTTGTTGCATTGTACTCAGGTGACCTACATTATAATAAGGCCCATAGGCCTCTTGTTTGTTAATTTCTACCCTAAGGCAGGGGTGTCCCTTAAAATAATTATTCCTTCGATCACAACCTATCAAAATATCATGATTTTATTTAGGGACAGACCTGGCCTGAAGGACTTCTAGACCAAAATTCATGCAACAATTTTTGCTTCTTGGAGAAAATGCTCAAATTGATATAGATAGCAGTCACAAATGATTTCAAAACAGGAATCAACTTCACTTCACTTACAGTGCATATGTTTATGGACTCCTTTTCATCAAGTGAATTTTAATGAAAAATTGTCATATTTTAGATAATTAATAAAATGCATTGCGATATCTTGTTGTATCAGGTCAACCAGGTATAACAAGCAGTATTCTGATGATTAAGTACTAAATTTATGATACATGTACATTGCCTTTGGCCTTTAAAGTTGTGCTCAAAGTAATTTTTTAAATAGTTACAATGAATGCCTTCGGAAAAAAACCTCCTGAAAGACATAAAAGATTTTTAAAACTTGACAGTTAAAATTTTCTTTACAATCAAAATAGAGATCAAATGACATTCTGTCTGAAATATTAGCTAGATATTCTCAGAAGTAGAACCGAAAGCTAATTTTCAAAAACCGTTAACCATTAAATCGATCGATATCATTAACAATGCATGAATACATATTTACTTGAATGACAATGTTTAAATCATTGTAACCAAGCAGTTTTTTGCTGACTATATCTATGCTATTTGGGTATTATGTGTAACTGAGGAATATTGTCACTTATACACTTCAAGGTGGGTATAAAAAATAAGGGAGTGGCTATGAAAACTACATTGTTGAATGTTTTAACTTCTACATTGTTTTCTGCACTATTGTCTGATGACTATGCAGCTGAAGTGAGAAATTATATTAATGTGTTAGGACTTGTCATCAAGCATCCACGCATGTGCAGGGAACATTTATAACCTTGACCTTATCTTTCAGAATGGCTGTCATTATGGATGCAGGGGCTTTTTTTCTTGGTTAGTTGATTTTCACCCCCAAACAGCTAATTTAATGGATTAACTCAAATTAGTTGGGATGGTTCTAACTATCATTTCAATATTTGTTTATTTACATACTGATGGTTGTTGAATTAATCGATATTATTTATCTGCGAATTTTAAATAGTTTAGTTTAGTCATAGTCTTTGTAGGTCAGTAACATAATTATATTTGTGTAAATTTCAATTTTTTTTAAATTCAGTAAGTTGTTGACAAAGTTGCTAACAAATGTTGGATGACTCTAAACTTTAACAGAATTGACATTGCTAAAGTTGGCCAAGTTAACTCCAGACCTGCAACCAACATAGTATTAACAGATCTAAATGAGACCACTGTAAAATAAAGGCCCGGCCAGATATTAAGCCTAATGATTAGAGGACCTTGTTAATAAGCGCTGGCATTTATACCATCAGTAAGAAAAGTTGAAAACATCATCAGGGCAAAGGCAAAAGCCTTATTTTCTGAGTGTGTATTTTTGTTTGTGTGTGTGTGTTGGGGGGAGGGAGGGAATGGGAGCTAGTTGGTTGGTTATGGTTAAGGTACTAGTACTTTTCTAAATTCATGTATATATTAAGTCTTTTTATATACCTACTAGCTCAACCAAAAAGTTTAAAGAAGGTGTTTTCAGCTGTCAATGTCCAGAAGGCAAGATATCCATTACCCATCCACATATCTGTGTACAATTTTTCTTAATGTGACACCTTCTAAAATTTAGAATTAATTCAGCTAAAATTTATCACACAAGGAGAGTGCTTCAAGATGCATAATTCTTTTTATCAAACCCTGATTTACAAAACTGAGCTGAATGTCCATGGTTACTTCTGAAAATTGCTCTAAAAAATGCTACTCTTTTAAGTTTTGGTCTTATTTAAACTTGTACACCAAGGTATACAATTCGATCTTTTTGATTTTACATGTAGCACATCTGAGCAAGAGGATCAAGAAAGCTTTTCTGATCAAAAGAAGATTTAGCCTCTTTAAAGCCTCTTTAGCCTTGTTGATTTAAAATTCTGAAAAATCAAAACTGTGCAGTTTCAGCTGACAATGCATTGAATATATCACATATATCTATGAACATTATGACATCATGAATTGCAACATTTTTCCCACATCATGAACAATTCTCTAAAACTGGTTTTAAGTTTTGAGCTGTTTTCATATAGAGCAGAACTTTTAATTCAGAATGAGCAATTATAAGAACTATTTCATAAAATTATGAAAATTTTTTATTTTTGGGGGTCAAGGGGTTTGCTCTCATTTTAATTCTGCTAAAAGTACTGTTTAGGGGGAAAATAACTTGTATTGATTCTAAATTGTTAAAATCATGACTCAGAAGGGGGATGGGTGTGTTGGAGATTCATTAATATGGCCACAATAGGTTTACGTATTACAAGGGGGAATTCTGATAAAGAACGACATCACCAAAGTCATTGGGCATTGTGGCCCAAATGCCTCCTGTTTTAGGTCTCCTTTCACTCAGGGTCTTGTGTTGTCTGTTAACATTTAAACATTTTTAGCAAATCTTCTCTGGAACCACTGTACTAGTTTCAACCAATTATGGGGAAAAGCATCTATAAATTAAGTGAGGGGGAGGAAAAATTTTGAATCTCATGGAATAAGTGATATCACTTATTAGAATAGGTGATATCACCTATTCAAATTATTTATGAAATAACAACAGCTCCCAAGACTATAGGTCCCTCACTCGGACTTCCTCGGATGACTCGTACCTCGCACATAACCTCGGACGTCAACGGTGATCTACCATCTTGCTGATTCAGTCATTTGAATTTCTTTCAAATGTCATACATTTGAAATCAGAGTTATTTTGTGGCACACTCAACAGTTTTCTCTTGCTTTCAAAGCCTGTTAACATGAGGGTGTAATCAAAACCTGCTTACGATAAAGAATTGCATAAATTAAGAAACATTTTCGAAGAACGTTATGCAGAGCGAAATATGAAATGAGTGATAAGGCAGTTTCCGGCGGAGAAATGTAAGGATCTGTTGCGTATTCCTCCACCAATCACATCCGAGGTTTGAATGGAGCGGAGCGGAGTCAGCCGAGGATTGCGATTGTAGGTCCCTAAATCTTATTAACTTTCACTTTCGTTTTATAACTCATCATTCTAGGAGATAATAAATTAGAGTTTTGCATGTTATTTTAATCAACCCCAATAGAAAGTAGTTTGTTTTGCTCACAAATTAATTTATACATTTATCTATCATATAAACTTTAAGAAAAATTGGAAAAATGCATGAAAACTGGGTAGACTGAATTTTCTTGGTTCCAGTGGTAATCTGTATATTATAGGGAGCATTCATTATTTAATGTTGTAAGAAATTCAAATAGGTGATATCACGTATTCAAATTGGTGATATCACCAAATGAAATTGAATAGGTGATATGACTTTTTAGCTCTGCTGGTCAGAGACCAGAAGAGCTTATGTGATAGTAATGCGTCCGGCGTCCGTCCGTCTGTCTGTCCGTCTGTCTGTAAACAATTTTTCAAAATGCTACTCCTCTTACAGTTTTGGTCTAATTTCAGTATAACTTGGCACACAAGTAGACTACACTAAGATACATAATTCTGTGTATCAGTTTTTGATTTTGATGAACGGTGTTGCCGTGGTTACTAAAAATAGAAATTTCTGTGAAATTCTTTAAAAATGCTACCCCTCCTACAGTTTTGGTCTAATTTCGTTATAACTTGGCACACAAGTAGACTACACTAAGATACATAATTCTGTGTATCGGTTTTTGATTTCGATGAACGGTATTGCCGTGGTTACTAAAAATAGAAATTTCTGTGAAATTCTTTCAAAATGCTACTCCTCCTACAGTTTTGGTCTGATTTCAGTATAACTTGGCACATAAGTAGAATACACTAAGATACATAATTCTGTATATCGAATTTTAATTTTGATGAAGGGTGTTGCCGTGGTTACTAAAAATAGAAATGTCTGTTGAATTGTTTCCTCCTACAGTTTTGGTCTGATTTCAGTATAACTTGGCACACAAGTAGACTACACTAAGAACATAAAGAGACTTTATCAACGATCATTATTCTATTTAGTTTCAAATCCCAGCTGCTTAAGTACTTTTCTCTTCCTTTGCTATTAGTTCAAACCAGTAGAGCTTCAGTCTCGACAGAGACTTCTGGTTTGAATAAGTGATATCATCTATTCAATTTGAATTGGTGATATCACCTATTGGAAATGAATAAAGGTGATATCACCTATTCGAATAAGTGATATCACCTATTCAAATAGGTGATATCACTTTTTGCCAGTAAATACCAAAACAGCACCTCATAGAAAAGATTTATGTGACCTAACATCAAATATGTTGAGTGCATGGCCATTTTATGTAGGAATTAGTTAGGGCTCTTTATTCTCTAAATCTTGGGCTGATATTCGGCCCTGTTCCCAATGCAAAAAAGGTACCTTTTTTCCCAAAAGAAAGGTGTAAATTTCCCAATTCCCATAGCAAAATATTAATTAAGAAATAAAAGTCCATGAAACTTAATCGCAGAAAAGAAGCTCAAGCAAAACACACTTGCAAATGAAAGTGAAACTGTATGACTGTTTTATTAGTTCACGCCAAATGCATTGGTAAACTGGTTCAGGGAACCAGGTTATTATTTTTACAAAAATGTGTACTAACTATGAATGCAGAGTATCTTGTCATGTGGTTTCGACAAAAAAACATCATTTTGGTTTCAAAAATAGACATTTCATTTAAACATTAGTACCCTGCACCTAGAAACATACCCACACTGCGGCATGTTCAGTCTCGTGCTGTAATGATAAGCATGTTAAAGTTGTCCATGTGATCGAAGAAATTCGGGACTATGTAACTAGCGACTGTCACTCAGAAAGACAGATAACCAAAATACCAACACTCAAAGATGGTTATGACAAAGCTAATGTACTTTAATAAATATAGCCTACGTACCCATGTTTGTTCTGTTTATCTGTTTATTCAAATCCAGAGTTAAATTGATGATAAAATGCCAGAAAAGCAGAATTTGAGGATTAATTATTTTAATGAATGTTGGTTATCCAACTTTTCCCAATTTGAACGGCCCCGGCCCCAGTCCTAAAAAGTGATGTGAGAGCCCTGATTACAGTGACATAAAAAATGCATTACAGGATTCTGCCATGAATTATATGAGTTTTAAGATGCTGAAATATTATAGCACTTTCTTTTGAACAAAAAATTGGTTCTGCATGTTTTTTATTGTTATTAAAAGGGATAAGATAGAGAGAAAAAGAAATACCTCATGATTTTATCATTTCAGATGGCTGAAGCCTGCATACAGATATGTCAGATCCAGAGAGAAAAATGGGGGAGTCTTTCCCATCAAAGTTAGAAGGTAAAAACCAGACATAAGGCATCAATTATTATTTACGATCAATGCACGATACTATCAATATTGCTTTATAATGTTTGATATATATATTCTTAATTCTTTTCTTGATGTGTGTTAATTTTACAACACTTTTTGGTGAATGTAAAGAAAACATGCCGTTAATATATACAAATTATATGAATGAAATCCAAGGTAATGTTAATTGTTACTGATATGAAGCCCTATACATGTAGTTTCAAAACTTCGAAATCTGAATTCAGAATATTAGCAACAAAAAGTTATTAAATGTATTTGCACCAGGGTAAATGTTTTAAGCTCAAATAAATTATACAAGCAATAAGATTTACAGTCAACTCGTACACAAACCGACTTGTACGCAAACCAACTTGTACACAAGAAGTCAACAGTCTCACATAAGAAGTCAACTACGGTACACAAAACTAAACCCGACTAATACACAAAACTGAGTAAATTGTTAGCAATATTTATAATTTCAGTGATCTCAACACTCTTGTGAAAAATGACAAAATTAGATCCTCATCAAAATTTCAAAGCACATACTAGCCTATATGCTGTCTATGAAGGGAATGGTAACTACCCTATCTTAAACCTCCTCCCTTCCCACCTTGACCAAATCATGGTTTTAGTTTTCTTTTTTTCCCTTCTTTATTTGATTTCTTCAGAAAGTAAGATTTAATGTATATTCATTTTGATTATCATTTAGAGAAAAGAAGTATAAGGTTGAGGAAGGATCCTTTAAAACGTTGTAAGAAGTCAAATTCACCAGAGATGCCGAGCAAACGATGTAGAACAGAAGCTGAGCAAGGAAGACCTGGAGCCTCTAACCGGGAAAACTTCACAGATATAAAGTCGGTCTCTACAGGTATAAGTGTAGTTTTGATGACATAAAAAGTAGCATAAATTTGCATGATCTGCAAACACATAGTGAGGCCCGCCACCCTTGAATTATATACACTCTCCTCCCCAAATGCTATATTCAACTTCTTTCATGACAATCCTATCACCATTATCTTCACATTTCTATGGATTTAGGTAGATGCAATATCCACATTATTTATGCTCACTGAGTTGGATTCTGAGTTAAATCATTGAACCATGGTACATGTGTATTTACGAGTAACCCACATAGTTATGTCTCCATGAACAGGTAAAATTTTGCTTACCCACGAACACTTGTTTGGGTAATGCCCAGCCATAAACTGCTCTCAGTGAATTTAATGTATTTACCAGCATTTCTGTTGCACGCATCAATAACACTTGAAAGTGCCTACATGCCCGCACCTCAGATCTCCACATTTTTTCCTTATTCAAAATAAGGAAAAAATGCGGACGGGAGTATTTGGACTAATTTTCCGCATTCATTCCAGATTTTCGTAGATTCAAATTTCCAGATTTTCTCCGTATTCAAAATATGGAGAAAATGTGGATGGGAGTATTTGGACTCTTTTTCCGTATTCTCTCCAGATTTCCGCATTTCCATATATACAAAATATGGAGGTATTTACTTGGTTGATAAAATGCGGAAATACGGAAATCTGGAGAAAATACGGAGTTAATCACATGGTTATAAAATGGCTAATAAAACTGCTACATGATGCATACATACATAAATATTTACAAAACCATCAACAATGTGCAAAATTATATACAATTTATTATATCATTATGAGAAAAAAACATATAAATGAATGAACAAAATTACACATTATGTTCATGAGCAATGTATTGGATCTTATATCTTTGACAAACAAATAGGAGCATGTATGGAAAAAAAACTGGAACTCTTATTTAAGCCACAAGTTCATCATGGAAAAAATGTGGCATTTTTTAATATTCATATTAAATAAATGGAAATTTATTCATTCTCTTTAAGCAAAAGTGGGAGTGAAATGTTCAACACTATTAGGTATTGGGGAAAAAATAACAATTGACATAGCATTGAATATTTACAAAACAAGAACATTTTTTAGACATTTTTTATCAATCTGGATCACATTTGCCATTTTCTACCTGCATTCCTGATTCATATTTCTCACAATTCAATTTATATCTCAGGTCTGTGCTTTACACCCATCTGTCCAATAAAAATTTTCTTCAGACTTCTTTGTAATTTGTAAGGTCTCTGCATGTTAAATTTCTTGCAGCAGCACTTGCGGTCGAATTGGCAAATCCTATCAATTAAAAAAAAAGTACTTAAATTATAATGGTGCAATATATTAATAAAATTTAAATTCATTGCTTTTATTCCTTTTAAAAACTTTTTATACACACAAGTTTGGGTTCTTCAATTTTATATCAATTTGTTTAAAATATAATTTATAATAATGACAATCATAGTTGACTGTTTTTAATTAAACAAGCAATAAAAAAAGGAAAAAAAAAGAATGTATATACCTCAAACATAACCATCCATGGACCAAGCTTTAAGCCCGTTAAAATCGCAGTAAGTTGAATAAGCACTTATTCTTTTTCAGAAATCTCCTCCTCATGCACAGACGCTACCAAAAAAAATGTATGGTAAATCATTGCTAGAGATTACAGCCCAGGGCTCCCCAAAATTATCACCTTTAATTGTGATTAACCATAATAAAATTCTATGAGCTGATTGAAAGATTTGAATCATGGGCATATTGGCTTAAACGTATGTAGCCTGGTAGCTCAGTCCTAGGCCTAGAGTATTTATTTTCTTCATCACAGTGACACACATGTTAAAAAAAATATGACTGACCTACCGCATATGAATTACGTGTATCTGCATCTTTTGGTTGATACAGCAATACGATCTCTAGGCTGTCTGGTGGTCAACAAACTTCTTCCTTTAGACAGAGCAGACGTTGCAACATGGAAGCCAAGGTTAAATTTTGGCGGTCTGTTGTTTAAATTAATTGATCACTGAGCCCGACTTTTTTAAAACATTCTTCCGATCCCGATCAAATTGTACATAACATTCAGGAGAAACAGAGAACTGCTGTTAACTCCAAGACAGTTTTTATGCACCCAATTTTTTTTTCGGGGCGCATATTGTTTTTGTCCTGTCTGTCTGTTTAGCTGTATGTCTGTCTGTTTGTCTGTCTGTTGTCAACATTAACCTTCGCCATAACTTTTGAACCGTGAGACTTAGAGACTTCATATTTGGTATGGATACTCCACTACAAAAACACTTTCAACTGACACCAAGGTCAATGACTTTGTGACCTTGATTGTGACCTTTATGCTAAAAATAGCTTTTTCGAACTTTCGCCATAACTTTTAAACTGTGAGAGATAGAGACTTCATATTTGGTATGCATACTCCACTAATAAGGCACCTTCAACTGTCACCAAGGTCAATGACCTTGTGACCTTGACTGTGACCTATATGCTAAATATAGCTTTTTTCGAATTTTCGCCATAACTTTTGAACCATTGATGATAGAGACTTAATATTTGGTATGCATACTACACTAATAAAGTGCTTTCAAATGACACCAAGAACAATGATTGTGTGACCTTGACTGAGACCCATTTGCTAAAAATTGCTTTTTAGAACTTAATGTTGCCGCCAGGTGCTACTGTGTTTCACAAACACATCTTGTTCTTGATGAAAAAATTCTAAGTCCAGAGCTCCGTATTTTTTCCAGATGAAAAATATTCTAAGTTAAGAGTTCAATATTTTTCCAGATGAAAAATAGACTAAGTCCAATTCTCCGTATTATTTCCGTTTATTTTCCGGATTATTTCCGTATATTTTCTGCTTTTCCGTATTGTTAATTTTCTCCGTAATTTTTTCCACATTTTTTCCATATTAAAATGAGGAAAAAATGCGGAATAATGCGGAAATCTGGAGATCTGAGGTGCGGGAGATAAGTTGTAATACATTCCAATACCATCAAGTCAAGGCAGTGTTCAGGAGGGGGTGCAACACAAGGGGGTCCCACTACCATGCTGAAATATGAAATGAAGCATGGCAGTGAAAAATTCAGCCGCCATATTTTACAAATACTTTTGACCCAAGACTCTAGCTTAGAAGGGGGCTTGTGTCATGCAGAAGACATTGAATTTGATTAAAGTTTGAGTAGATTAAAGTTTGTACTTGCCTGCTTATTTGTATGAACGTTTTTTTCTACTTCATCAGGTAGTGCAAAGAGACACAATCTTGAGAAGGAAAATGTGGAACTTGTTAAATTTCCAAGAATGGATGAAAGATATACTGTAACAGGTGGGTTGGAATAAAATATATATACATCCTATTTGTTTGCTTTTCTGAGCTTATGTAGGTAATTCATTTTTAATTCAATTTTACTGGACAAAGACTAGAAAAGAAGAAGTAATGGTAAGTTGTCTGTCTGGCTTTCAAACAAGTTTTCAAAATTCTATTCCCCCTACAGTTTTGAATTGATTTCAACAAAACTTGATACTTGATATTGTTTTAATAAGACTTGGTACAAAATCTGTTCCACAAAAGTACTTTGCCTGAATTCAGTCTAAGGGTAAAATATGGTAGCTGGAATTTATAAATAGAAATTCCACTTGGAATTATGTCATCAAGGAACAAGGTGAGCATTGTGGCCCATGGGCCTTTAGTTTGAATAATTTTTCATACAACTGAAGTTGCAAAAAAATTCCATTTCAGAATATGGGTTAGCAGTCAGGAAATCATTTGTGTTCCTTAAGAATAACATTATTTATGAAGATCTCCAAGATGATTTAAGACAAGAGGGTATAGTGAGTGATAAAGAAGAAGATGAGTATATTTGTCAAAAACAGAGTAGACAGTCAGTGTGTGAGAGACTCATTAAACTTATCATCAAGAAGAAAAGATGCAAATGTTTCACAAATCTCATGAAGGGAAAATATTACTTTGTCTTTGAGAAAATTTTAGAAGCTTGTAAACAGATCCCTGAGGATGATAAGAAAGGTAAATAGTAATGTGACATTTGGTTAATTACTTTTTCCAAGTTGTTTGCCTGGAGATCGAAAATCAGTGGCACATTCATTAATTGTTTTTGTTCGGTATCCACATCCATCTGTTATGATCTGTCTGTCTCCCATAACTTCTAAATGATAACTGTAAAACCCAAAGATTTAAAGACTTTATGTTTGGAAAAGTCAGAGAAATGTATACATGTAAAAGCATTAATATTTATTATACTGTTGTAATCAAAGATTTGGGGCAAATAGTTTTTGGGTTGTCTATCCATCTGTTTGTCTCTTCTGTTTACCTTCTGCAAAAGCTAAACCTTGCCCATAACTATTGAATGGTTGATGCTATGGTTTTTACATTTTACATGTATATTCCTTGTGACCTGACCTTTATTTGGGTACCAGGATTTTGACCCGTGGTGATTGACCTACTTTTGAAAATTTTAACCTTTTGAATAGTTTTTTAGGGATTTGATATAACGTTATATCAAATACTGTAAATCACTATTTATTCGTGCGAACTTTATTTTCGCGTAATTACACGAGACAGTGAGCTCGCGAAAATTTAATTTTCGCGTATAATATTATTCCTTAAGAATATATAAAGCAATAACCACAATACGCGAAAATTTTGTCTCACTAGAGTCAATGACTATTTCACGAAAATAAGGTGTCGCGAAAATTTAGTGATCTACAGTATCAATTCTTTGTGACAAAACCTTCTCTTGGGTATTAATATTTTTGACCCCCTGTCCCTGCAGACCTTTGAGATGAGCTATTAAAAACTAATCCTATAACTATTGAACAGTTAGTGCTAGTGGTTTCATATTTTATGCATGAATTTTCTTGTGACAAGACATTTTTTTTTGGTCTAATATTTTTTACCTTATAACTTTCACCTGACTGTTTATTCCTGGTGACAAGACCTTTATTTGGGTACCTTTTTTGAACTTTTGACATTGTAAATTGTCTCTTGACATAAATTGAAAAATTGTTGGCACATGCTTTAGTTATTATAACTTAAGCCCAAGGGTGGCTATATCTTTTAATATACAGTTTAACTTAGGTATCTCGAACACAGATTTCTCGAACACCATGGATGTGTCAAAGTGATTGTGAAGTCCTATAATCACATATATTTTTAAAAGTATTTACCCTTGATATCTTCAACCCTTGGATATCTCAAAAGTTTTTTCTTGGTCCCATCGAGTTCAAGATAATGAGGTTTTACTGTACATATATATATGTAAGGCCAAAGGATGGGTCTATCTCAATAAGCAAAATTTATGATCTCTGCCCAAATGCTTCATGTACTAGGATGTAACTGCAGTTGTACAGGTGACTTAAAAGGCCCATGGGCCTTTTGTTTCTAGAAGTACATTAAATAATTTCAGAATCTATACAGTCATGTTTGAAGTGCATATTGTGTAATAACCTCATGATCAGAACATAGAATCTCATTATTACAGATGTCACACAGAGAGAGCCCCGTATTGTTGTTACGGATGAACTCTTAAAGAGACATTTAGCTTGCTTACATAAAGAACTGGAACCCAGGGAAATTGTGGATGAAATGTTTGAAGTTGGTGACATCACTGATAGAGACCATGATACTGTGACTGATCCTGATAGAAAATACAAACGTGTGAAGGAGCTCCTTGACATTTTAAAGGAAAAGAAATTGTATTCTAAATTTGTATTTGCCCTGGAGTCTTTGAATTATGTCCAGGTGCTAGATACACTAAAAAACGATAGAAATGTGACAGTGGAATCTTGTGAGTACTTCTCCATCAATACTTGTTTATTGATTAGCAGCAATTTTTAGTATGAAAATATGAGAGCCCTATAGGAATCACCTCGTCTGTCTGTCTGTCCATCTGTTCGAACATTTTTGTTGTGATACAATAACTTTAAACAGATTTTATTGTACCAATTTCAAATTTTGTACAGAAATACTACTGTAGGTGCAAAACATTGATAACTGATAAAGTTTGGAATCATATCTATACTCGATTCTCATTATATCGTGGGTTTCGTTATATCGCGGTATGTCGCAAAAACTTGGATACATAACCTTTATTCTTTTTATTGATGGACAATATGTTTATGTTGTCTGAATGTTGACTTTTTTGATGATTAAGAAGTATGGAACATCCTTTTGAAAAAATATTTTTTAAAAAACGTAATTTTTCAGATTTCCAGTCACTTTTTTTATTATTTCAATAGAATAGATCAACAACACAGTATTGGCAGTCTTTGTCATGGCTTTACTTTAATAATACATGTTGAAATAAAATTTGACAAACACTATATCAAATCAGTATATCATTGCATTAGGTTATATGTGTGATCTACATCGACTTCACATGTTCCTGGTGTTAAAAACTCTATAGCCGATGCTTTATCTCGTTTTCAGATACAGAAATTCCGTCAACTGGCGCCGAATGCAGAAGAACAGTCAACACCTTGTCCACCACTATCCCAGATTCTTTGGACTGCGGAGTAGAAAACCTCTGGACGCATGCTTTATCCCGTGCCACTCTAACGGCCTACGAAGCTGGTATGGACACGTACACAAAGTTCCTTTTACTGCAGGGCACAACATGGGATGATGGAAGTCTGCCACCCGTGTCAGAAAGGCTTCTTATGCGTTTTGCAGCGTTTTGTGACGAACATAAAAAGATTAAACATTCAACAATCAAACTTTATTTGTGTGGGATAAGATTCTTTTACCTAAAGCAAGGTGGTTTCAACCCCTTGCTCAAAGATGGAAAACCTCTGGAATGTTTAAAAGCAATTTCAGTGGGCATTAAAAAGAAACAAGGGTCTATTAGTAAACGTGTTCGTTTACCTATAACCATGCCCATATTATCACAGATGTGCAATTTATTAAAAATGTCTGTTTTTGGTTATTTTAATAGTATCATGTTAGAAGCTGCTTGTGTTGCAGCATTTTTTGGTTTTCTTAGGTGTGGTGAATTTACAGTGTTAAATCAGTTTGACTCAGAGAGTCATCTACGAGGGGTGTTAGAAAAGTTCGCGGACAAGTTCAATTGTGAGCGCGCTATTTCCACGAAACCGGTCAAACTTTCCAGATAGAATCTTTACCTTTTTTCCAATCAATATACAAGAAATTGTTGCTCTCCGGTGATTATTAAAAAATATACAGCTTTTTTATTTGGATAAAACTTGCTTCACGGAGCATGCTACATTTTGGCACGTTTACATCACAAAGACTCTTTATTAAAATTAAAAATTACACAATTGTAGCGCAAAGAGATAGATGATATTTTACCTGCCGCTAAAGCATTCATGAAACGTCACTGGGAGAAATTTTGAACTAAATTCGAGGGTATATGACTATTTTATAGCCGTTTGTATATTACCATTGCATAAAAACACAGCCAAAAATCGGAACGTCATTGGGCGTCATGGAGCACTGCTCTACGTAAAAATAATGTATGCAGACTGGAAAATATCTAAAAACAGATTAAAATGTTCAAGATGCTGCCGGGAGTTTCCTACACCTACAAAGGAGAAGTTTTCAAATGGTTGTATCTTTATAAGAATGGAAGGATGAACATTTTGAAAGATTAACTCCAGCGATACTTCAGCACCCCCCTATCGCATGAACGTTGCGTTGCGCCTTTATGGTTTTGCATAGTTTCTTTACCTAATCGATTAACTGATTAACTGCATAAACTTTTTTAAAGATCTAAATAATATACGAATCAGTTCAAAAAACATTGTAGATGAAAAGTAACATGTCTTGATATAGATATTCAATTTTAAAGTAGAAAAAAGATCAGAAAAATCTAAAGAGTTATAGAACTGCGACAAAGGTTAACGGGTTGAATTTTGGTTGTTACGTCGCCTTACGTCAAGTGATTGCTCCGTGATTCCCATAACCGCATAGTAAAAATCGTTGTAAATTTTCAAGATTTTATTATATGGACCTGATTTTTTACATACCAATAAAAAAAATGTAGGAATTTGTTCAGACATAGGTCATACTTCACAGTACACAATAGATTTCCCGTAATTCAATGTGTCCATGAACTTTTCTAACGACCCTCGTATGCTTAAATGATGTTCAGATCAGCACTGAATCTGTTTTTATTACACTTAAGAAGTCTAAAACTGACCCCTTCAGGCAAGGTATTACAATTCTTTTTTATAAAACAGGTTTTTCTGTATGTCCTGTGCTTTCTATTTGTAAATATTACAATTTACTCAAACCCATCTGAGATATTAGGGTTAGTTTTCAAATCCACTTGAGAAATAAGGGTTAGTATTCAAACTAGACTGAGAAATTAGGTTTAGTACTCGAACCCCCTGAGAGATTAGGGTTAGTTTCGAACCCACTTGAGAGATTAAGGTTAGTTCTCGAATCCACCTGAGATATTAAGGTTAGTTCTCGATTCCACCTGAGAGATTAAGGTTAGTTCCAGAACCCACCTGAGAGATAAGGGTTAGTTCCTGAACCCAGCTGAGAGACTAAGGTTAGTTCTCGAACCCACCTGAGAGATTAGGGTTAGTTCTAAAACCCACCTGAGAGATAAGGGTTAGTTATCGAACATGATAGATTAGGGCTATTCCTCTATCCCACCTTGGGGTCAACCTGTCGACCTCTCAACCTGTATACCTGTCAACCAGTCAACCTGTCAACCCGTCGACCTGTCGACCTGTGGATCTGTCTACCCGTCAACCAGTTTACCGGTCGACTTGTCAACACGTCGACCTGTCAACCATTCGACCATCAACCCGTCGACCTGTCTACCTGTCAACTAGTCGACCTATCAATCTGTCTTCTCCTGGAAAAATTCTTTTAATTTCCTTTTTATTATCTAACAATGCGCATTAATTCGAATTTGACATATTAATCCGATTATAAAGCAAGGCGCATTAATTCAAATTTGGCGTATGAAAATATTTTCCAGGGACTATTCCATATATCCTAGTTGAGCCGTATATTCTATCGATCAATCAATTATATATTTATAAACTATAAAAGTTTCAACTTTATAAACTACGAGGGTCGTTAGAAAAGTTCACGGACACATTGAATTACGGGAAATCTATAGTGTACTGTGAAGTATGACCTATGTCTGAACAAATTCCTACATTTTGTTTCTTGGTATGTAAAAAATCAGGTCCATATAATAAAATCCTGAAAATTTACAACGATTTTTACTATGCAGTTATGGGAATCACGGAGCAATCACTTGACATAAGGCGACGTAACAACCAGAATTCAACCCGTTAACCTTTGTCGCAGTTCTATAAATCTTTAGATTTTTCTGATCTTTTTTTCTACTTTAAATTGAATATCTATATCAAGACATGTTACTTTTCATCTACAATGTTTTTTGTACTGATTCGGATATTATTTAGATCTTTAAAAAAGTTTATGCAGTTAATCAGTTAATCGATCAGATAAGGAAACTATGCAAAACGTCCACGCGATAAGGGGGTGCTGAAGTATCGCTGGAGTTAATCTTTCAAAATGTTAATCCTTCCATTCTTATAAAGCTACAACCATTTGAAAACTTCTCCTTTGTAGGTGTAGGAAATTCCCGGCAGCATCTTGAACATTTTAATCTCTTTTTAGATATTTTCCAGTCTGCATACATTATTTTTATGTAGTGTAGTGCTCCATGACGCCCAATGACGTTCCGATTTTTGGCTGTGTTTTTATGCAATGGTCATATACAAACGGCTATAAGATAGTCATATACCCTCCAATTTAGTTCAAAATTTCTCCCAGTGACGTTTTATGAATACTTTAGCGGCAGATGAAATATCATCTATCTCTTTGCGCTACAATTGTGTAATTTTTAATTTTAATAAAGAGTCTTTGTGATGTAAACGTGCCAAAACGTAGCATGCTCCGTGAAGCAAAGTTTATCCAAATAAAAAAGCTGTATATTTTTTAATCATCAAGGGAGAGCAACAATTTCTTGTATATTAATTGGATAAAAGGTAAAGATTCTCTCTGGAAAGTTTGACTGGTTTCGTGGAAATAGCGCGCTCACAATTGAACTTGTCCGCGAACTTTTCTAACACCCCTCGTACATAGTTTTGGAGGTATTATGAAAATAAAGTTTTGGACTTGTTGACCTTTGGTGAAACCTTAATTTAAGTATACGTATACGTATATCTCATTTCTCATTCTTGATATGATAGATGAAAATGAAAACAGTTCACTTGCAAGTCTTAGAGGCCGGCGATACACAGGGCAAGACGTGATTTATATAATCATCCGTTTATATGAAACTTTTGTGAAGATTACGTAAAAATTATACAATAGTTCTTCATGCAAATGTTATGTGATTAATTTTGTATGATATTCACATAATTTTTGTTACACAATGTTCACGTGAAGTTTCCACTGCACCATATTTATGCGATATGTTCTTCTTGTAAAATCCATAACGTTTCATCGTCTGTTTCTCATGAAAAGGTTTTACATGAAATTCATGTGAATTTCATATAAAATTTATGTGTCACAGTGAGCCACTTATGCCAGTGTAAGCAAAGAAAGATAACAAATCTTTTTGTTATACATGTACCATGAAATATTTGTTCCTACACAAATCTAAACGAAGAAAGCCTTTCATTCTAATGTTTTGCTGAGCGGGAATAAAAAAATGATGTTTGACCGCTGAGCGAGATGTTGGACCAGTCGATGAGATGTTGGACCGCTTAAGTCACACAATGAGCGGAGCTTAATCTCATTCATTGGTGTTCAACAGTGACGGACCTGATATTACATCAAGAAAGACAATACAAAATACATGTATGTCAAAAAATTTAAAATAAAATGAAAATTATAATGAAATATTTATTGACTGAGTTCTCGGGCAAAAGGCGTTTTGTTGACCCTCGAACCAAAATGTAAGCCATCTGCTTAAAGGTCTCAGGCAAAAAGTTTGTTTCTCGGCCGGGTTCGACAAAACGCAAGATGCACTCGACCTCAGTCAATAAATGTATAATACAGGCATTAATTTGAGACAGGTGTTGAAAATACCGCAGAAGCAATCCCAAAGGGAAATATTGATATATGTAAAATAAAGTTTTTTCTTTCAATTTAATTCATTTGATAAGGAAATGAGTTACAGCATAAATATTAAAAGATCTTATTTGATCATTTACAATTTTATCAAAATTATCTTTAATTACCTTGGTCTATGGCATGTCAAACGTTGCTATATTCGATAATCTTGTGATGTATATTCAAAATCTTGTGATGTATGTTCGAAATCTTGTGATGTATATTCAAAATCTTGTGATGTATATTCAAAATCTAGTGCTTATTAGTTCAGTTTTAAACTGCACTCCTCTAAAACGCTCTAAGGGGCAGCCAGGCAAACACTCTAAGGATATGGCCAGTGCATCAAATCGTGGCATTTAAGGGTAAAGAGTTAAGATACCTAAGATTACCTATTATGAGTGACGGAATTGTTAAAATACCACAAGAAAAATGGGGTGATACTTGCATAGTGCTCCGGCCATTATAATTTTTCGTGCAAGATGATTTACAATAAATTTGTTTTCAATTTAAAGATACAAGTCTAATAGTTTAAATACATGTTGATTTTGAATTTGATTTTTCATTCTAAGTTCTTTTTAGTGCATTTTTTAAAAAGAAAAGTAATGTCTTAAAATAATCTATTTTTAGCATTTAACACTGTTACTTTGATCTACCTCTGGGTATTTAGTAAGCAAACTAAGCATGCTTCTCTGCTCCTTGGTATTAAATAAACTAAGAACATAATTATGATGACCAAGAGTGCCTCTTCAAAAACTGTGAATTTCATGGCCCCTGGGTCAGGGGTTCTGGTGTTAGGACGGGGCTCTATTGATTATATAGTGAAAATGCATAAATTCTTCAACAAATGTTCAAAAATCTTCTTCTCTGCTCCTGGGTATTAAACCAATAACCTATTTACATAGTTATGATGAGGAAAGATTCCTCGTCCAAATTTGTGAATGTCATGATCCCTGGTCAGGGGTTTTCGTGTAAGGAGGGAACTCTTTTGATTATATAGTGAAAATGCATGAATTCTTTAAAAATCTTCTTCTTTGCTCCTGGGTATTAAACAAACTAAGTAAGTATATAGTTATGATGAGCAAGAGTGTTTCTTCCAAAATTGTGAATTTTGTGGCCCCTGGGTTGCAGGTTGTGATGTTAGAGTGAGGCTTTATTGATTATATAGTGAAAATATATTGTTTCATCAAAAATCTCCTTTGCTCCTGGTTTTTAAACCAATGAACTATGTACATCTTCATAGTTATGATGAGGAAGGATGCCTCTTTCAAAACTGTGAATTTCATGGCCCCAAGGGTCAGGGGTTCTGGTGTTGGGTGGGGCTCTGATGATTTTATATGCTGTAAAATCACGTATTTTCGTGGGGTCAAATTTTCGTGGTTTGAGGAAAAACTTTTGGTTCGTTGGGATTTGATTTCGTGGATGTAGAATTGTCGAGTAGAAATGTATGTCACATTTTACATTTCGTGGTGGACATGGATTCGTGGGTCTCTCCACGAAAACAAAGAAAATTAAACCCCAACGAAAATTTGTGATTTCACAGTAGTGAAAATGAATGAATTCTTTGAAAATCTTTTCCATTGCTCCTAGGTATTATGCGAATGATCTTAGTACATATATTTATGGTGAAGAGAGGTGCATCTAGGAAAATGATTAATTTCATGTTCTCTGGGTCAGGGTTCTCCAGCATGCTCTAGCATCCATTGTAAAAATTCTCACCGCTGAAACCCAAAGTGGGAATAAATTATTTAATAAACAAATAAGGCTTTGTATATTAACAAATGGCATGAAATTATAAAATATTCACTATTTACAATAAAACTTAAGCATAAAACACTGTAAATCTCTCGTATTAGCAATAAATCCATTATTTTAAAAATCGAAGCAGAAATTAAAACAAGTCGTCTGTTTCAATTTTGGGAATGGAATGCAGAAAATCTGACAAAACTTAACTAGTTTAACGCAACAAAAATTTCTTTTTCTGACTAGCAATCCGCAAAATTAATGTGAAGTCAAATCGAAAGTACTTCTGGTGACAAATTGAAATAATGACAATTTTCATTAATTTACAATAATGCATGCTGAATAAAAAAGATTTCATTTTATAACCTTCGATAAGATACTTAGTGTTCTCTCCGCTTGACTCGCCGCTAGGTGACGCTATGAATAGCCATATAAAAAGTCTCCCTACAGAAAATTTACTCATTCTTCGATTTGGCTCGTGAGTGACACTTACCTGGAATTGTTACGGTCCACTACACTTCGTGGTGCCTGTGTTCGTTTGTTTTACGTTTTTCCCTCTACCTTGGTTTTATGAGGAAACATTAGGATGTGTTGAGCATACCAGACAGTTTCGTGTCCTTTAACTGGTCGAGAGAGCAAACTAGGCGTTCTAGGTCGAGTTCTCCGGCGAATTCAAGAGAACAAGTTTCTCAACATGATGGTCGCCATTTTGATAAAAGTGAAACCCCTAGTAGTGGGCACACCAAAGCTCAAACTCATAGTAAGAGTAGAGCGAAGAAAAGGAGACACTCTAGTTCGAGTTCTAGCTCCAGTTCAGATTCTTCAAGTTCTGAGGGTTCTAGGAGTAGCAGTGATTCTAGAGCTTCCTCTAGCAATTCACAGAAGTCGGGTTCGGAATCCATTAATTCCAACACAGGAAGTAGAGAAAACGAAAGTAGGGCCTCTAAACCAAAAAGAAGTGTAACGTCCGAAACGATTTAAGTTTACCAAAGATTTGACATCAATAACGATGTCAAAGGAGAAAATTTGACGATGAGTTGAAACAGTTTTGTCATACATTTTTTAATAAATATTTCAGTGACGAAACCCTGAAAACTAAGATCTTGGACAAGTATCCAATACCTGATGAAAAAATTAGATTCGTTTATCAGTCCTTTACTGGAAAAGAAAAACAAACAGTTTGATAAAAGAGCTGACAGAGGGACACAAAATATTCAGTCGAGAATTTACAAAACTATGGGACTACTTTCCAAGTTGTGGAGTTTTTGGAGAATTTGCGTGCTGCTTCTGGGGAATCTCATGAAGTAGACAATGTCGATGTTACCCATATGTGTTCCATGTTAGAACAATCAGTTTGTTTACTGGGTCAAGCGAGTGTAGCAGTAGATCACCATAGAAGGGTCAACGCAACTGTGAAGATCACAGGAGATTATAAGAAGGCCAAGGCCATTTTGGATGAAAATTGAGAAGCTTTAGAAACAAGTGGGAGTAAACTGTTTGGTGATAAATTTATAAAGATCTTTAAAAAGACGGGGAAAAGAAGAAAAGAGGCTAGCGAAGTTGTTGATGCTTTTCAGCCAGAAAAAAAGAAAAGAAAGGAGTCAACTTTTTACCTTTTAGACCTTCTACTTCCTATAACAGTTACGGGAATAAGCAAAGGTTCAGACAGCCCTTTCAAGATGGGCCCTCCGCCAGATTTTCAGAGGGCCAAAGATACAGGTTCAACAGACCTAACCAGAGTTACAGAAAGAAGTCAGACAGATATGGACATTATACCTCAAAATTTAGAAAGGGGAATAACTCTTACTTATGCAGAAAAAGCTCATTTTCTGTAGTAGTTCTACAAAAATCAGAAATTTTTCCAGAAATTCTGGGTTTAAATCTGCAGTTGGTAGATCAAGAAAATGTTATCCCTGTTGGGAGGAGGCTAAAGTATTTCATAATCAATTGGCAAAGAATAACAAAAGATCTAACAATTCTAAGAACAGTTCAGGGAGTTTCTTTAGATTGGATAAGTCATCCAGTTCAAGAAAAAATTCCTCATCCCCCAGTTTTAAGCTCAGAACAAGAAAACATTCTTCAAGAAGAAATAACAAGTTTGCTACAGAAAGATGCAATAGTAAGAGTTACTCCCCTTCAAGATCAATTTGTCAGCAATATGTTTACAGTCCCAAAGAAAGACGGGAGACATTGACCCATAATAAATCTA